>JAODAL010065350.1:0-18274 GCA_025379985.1 Phyllomedusa bahiana | reverse complement strand
CGTTTTGCGGGGGGCTCGGGTAAAAAACGGGGTTCACTTAGATTCCGTCCCCCGGTACGGTTTACACCATCGTTTTGCGGTGGTCCGGGGATCCCTTGCATTCGTTTACAGCTACAGGGCCGGGCTTCTTCTCAGTCTGTAGAAGTCTTAAACACGCCCCTAATTAAAAATGAAACCAAGACAACGGATGGGGAAGATGAAAAAAAAAAAAAAATGTAGTGAACAACCCTTTAATGACCAGAAAATTTTTTTATTTTAGCCTCCTTGGGTTAAACAGTCATAATTTTTTTTTTTTTTCAATAACAAGTTGTATGAGGTCTTATTTTATTTGGGGACAATTTTGTACTTTTTGGGGGAATAGATTAAGTTCACTTATAAATATTTTTTTACACCATTCACATTTACGTTTATTAACTTTTAGTTAATTCTACAGGTTTTACGGTTGTGGGATACCTAAATGTTAGGCTTTTTTTTTTTTGAAATGTATCCCAAAAATTTATTTTTTTTAAATTTTTATTTTATTTTTTCTACCATCATAATCGGTCAGTGTGACACTAAAAATCAGTCGGACAGCACACACTGTCCATGGGGTTTCTTAAAAAACAGCCCTGGGGTACTCTAGGTCCCCGGGGGCTGACTGTGCACCCTTCCCTGGGCTCTGTGGGTCACCGGGGGGCCCGACACACAACAAGGGGGGAAAGCACTGACCGCAGCAATCAAAGGGGTTAAGCCCGGGGATGGAGGTTTACCCCCACTCCCCCGCTTGCAAGGCTGACTGGGAAAGGGCTGTCAAGTACAGCTCCGTTCTCAGCGCTGCTGCCACTGGGACCGCAGGCCCCCCAGTCTCCCGGTGTCAAAAACGGGGTGGGCGAAGGGGTTTTAATTTTGGAATTGGGCCCTTTTCCCCAACATGGAAAAAAACAAATGGTGTAACTTTTTGAAAAGTATCAGGGAATCCAGACTGGAGCATTGGGAGGGTATACAATAAATTAGACATTATCACCTCTTTAAAGAATTCCCCCTCCCTAGAACCGAAAGTGGCAGCTTATACCAAGGGCGATTTTTATTTTTTTTTTAGATAAAATCGGGGGAACCATTAACTGTAAAATGTCGGGCCCGGCCATAAGGATATCCAGACCCATCAAGCTGAGGCCTTCTGGGGGAAAAAATTACCTGAGCCACAGATTTTTTCCCCGGTCGTTCTGGGCATTTAAAAGGGGGCCCGTCCATAGATTATGCCCCCCTTTCTGGGGCAGCACAAGCAAAGACAGACCTGCTGTTCCCAGCGCTTTTTCCCCCTTTTTCTGTAAATGCTGTATTTGCATTTACCCCCCAAATCTTATTTATGAAAGGTGTTAGCCACGCCCACCAAAGGTTAGCCCCCCCCACTGACATTATTCACATTTTCCCTATTTAAAGTAATAGGTTTATCGGTTTTGGTGGGGGGGGCTAGCCCCAGGGGGGCGGGGGTTTTAAAAAAAACTGACTCTTTGAATTACTCTTTCTGGCTGAAAAATGCAAAATTTGGCATTAGGCCTCGTTCACACGGCTATTTCAGAAGTATTACAAGGGATTTCCGATGTAAATACGTTCTGAAACAGTTAAAAAACAGTTGCAAATATTTTGCCACAAAGTTGGCACGTTTTTTGAACTGATTCCCAACGGATTTTCCCCTACAATCATTGTTGGTAATCCGTCCGGAAAAAATTTACATGTGAAGTTTTTTTTTTGTCCGGATTGCCGTCGAATCCGCGGGGGGCAATCCGAACGGAACTTGCGGTGGAAAAGACGAGCCGTATTTTCTATTGAAATCAAAAGAAAATAGGCTTGACTTATTTTGGACGGATTTGCCGACGGGTTGACGATCGTCAATCCTCGGGAAATACGCGGCGAAATAAGCCGTGTGAACGGGCCTTAAGAAAACTACAGCATTTTACAGAATAAGGGGCCAGTGGGGAACAGAGGGTTTCAATAACTTGTGCTGCCCCAGCAAGGGGGGCATAATTATGTGACAGGTTTTTCTTTAAGGGTAGTTCACCGGGTATTGAGGGGCATACATCGGCCGAAATTACGCGGGTTTTTTTGGGGAGTCGCGCTGATCGGCAGTTTAAAACTCTGGCAAGACTTTCTGTTTTCCCCCATTCCTGGAGCTCTTTTGCAAAGTGAGAGATTGATTAGGATCTTTTTTTATGAGAGCTGGATTAAGCTGTTTCCCCAATTTTGAAAAAAAAGCAAGGGGAAAAAGTGGGCCCGGCGGCTAAAGGCTCCGGGAAAAAATTTGCTGGCACGCCCCCTCTTGCCGGTATGCCACGCCCCCTTTAAAAAACCCCCCTACTCCACAACGGCTTTTTAAGAAAGCCAGGTAGATGCCTTTGCAGGTAGTAGCCCCCCATAACCATAGTGCCCTTACCGGCAGGGAGATTCCTCTTGTTGCCAAATAGATGCCCCCTCTGTGCCAGGTAGACCAAATTTGTAGCCCGGGAATGCCCCCCCTTTTTTAGCCGGTAGATGCCCCCATTTTTTGCCCGGTAGATGCCCCCCTTTTTTGCCAGGTAGTTTCCCCCTTTTTGAGGGAATGCCCCCTTGTTTGGGCCCGTAATGCCCCCTCTTTGGCCCGGGAGATGCCCCCCTGTTTCCGGTGTGCCCCCCCTGTTTCCCGGGAGATGCCCCCATTTTTCCGGTAGTGCCCCCCCCCGTTTGCCCGGGAGTGCCCCCTGTTTGCAGGATGCCCCCCTTTTGCCGGAATGCCCCCTTGTTGGGCCCGGGAGACCCCCTTGTTGGGCCCGGTTGCCCCCCTTCTTTTCCAGGTAGTGCCCCCTTGTTGCCCGGTAGGCCCCCATTGTTAGCCAGGTGGCCCCCATTTTGCCAGGTATGCCCCCTTTTTGCCCGGTGGCCCCCATTGTTAGCCAGGGGAGGCCCCATTGTGCCAGGTAGGCCCCCCATTTTAGCCCGGTGTGCCCCCATTGTAGCCAGGTGGCCCCCCATTTTTAGCCCGGGGAGTGCCCTCCTGTTGCCCCGGTAGTGCCCCCATTGTTAGCCAGGTTGCCCCCATTGTGCCAGGTAGTGCCCCCATTGTTGCCGGGGTTAGTCCCCCCTTTTTTACCCAGGTAGTGCCCCCATTGTAGCCGGTAGTGCCCCCTTTTTTCCAGGTGTGCCCCCTTTGTTAGCCAGGTAGTGCCCCCTTGTTGCCAGGTTCCCCCCTTTTTTGCCAGGTACCCCCCCATTTGTAGCCGGTAGACCCCCCATGTACAGGTAGACCCCCCATTGTACCCAGACAGTGCCCCCAAAAACTAATAAAAATAAAAAAATAAAATCCACTTACCCTGACCGGGCTCCTGCAGAGGGGCCGCTCCGGGACGATCCCTCAGCAGTTCACAGGGGAAGTGGGCAGGGCGTCATTCCCCCTGTGACGCTGCCCTTTTTTGTACGGGCACAGCGGGCGTAAATCAGGGAGGAAGGCAGCGACCCCCTTTGCCCCCTCCCTGTCAGCAGGTTCCGGGGCGGGTGAAGCGGGCGCGCGCCCGTTTCCCCGCCTGTGGAAGGCCCGGGGGCGCTAGAGTAGCCACCGGGGCTACTCCGGCCCCGCGGCCATTTAAAGGCCCCCCCGCCGCCTGTCGGGGGGGGGGAAAATGCCAACTCCCCGGGAGGGGGGGGGGGCCCCCCAATAGCGGGCCCCCCCCCGCCAAAAAGGGGAGTTGGCATGTATGGTGTAAGTCTGTGCTCCCTGGCAACTGTAACTTTACCATCGGAAAGCCAACGATTTACAATTAGCGTACTTAGTATGATTTCAGTACAGTTCAAGGGGAAAAATCTAAAAAAACCGCCCGCGTTTTTTGGCGCAAACCCAAAAAACTATAGAACAGTTTAAATAAACGAGGGGTTTGAAAATCCAAAAATAGAAAATTTGATTATAGATACAGTTGGGGTTTTTTTATTGGGGTTTTATGGGGGGGTTTTACACTGGTTTTTTGCTGATTCTAAAAAAGGGAACCCCACTTAAACCCCCCTTCTGCGGCGGTCATAAAAAATAATTTTTTTTTCTTCCTCCCCTTCTGAAACCCCAAAAATTTTTTATTTTTTTCATCTAATAGACATTGAGGGTTTTTATTTTGCGGGAAAAGATGTCTTTTGTGGTGTTATTATATTACCATAAAATTATGGGAAACCCGCAAAAAAAATTCTAAGTGAGGAAAAGTGAAAAAAGTACTTGGCCGGGTTTGCGGGTGTTTTGCCTTTTTACTTCGGTACAAATATTTTTTCCTGTTTTCTAAGGTTGATACGCACTGCCAATACCAAATATGTAGGGTTTCCCTTATTTTTTGGTGAGTATTTTTGAGTTTGGCAGGGGCGGTTTCCTGCAACCAATAGTTTTTTTGAACTAACACCCCGCAGTTGAGTCGGGGCATTTTTTGGGGCTGAAATGCACTTTTTATTGCTACCATTTTGGGGAATACTGGGATTTTTTGTCAATTTTATTAAATTTTTAGAGGACATAAAATGCCCAAAAAAGTCCCAATTTTGGAGTTGGGAATCTTTTTTTTTTTAAAGGGTGTCATTGTAGGGAATAAATGAGGTTATTTTTAAATAGATGGCCCCTTTCAGATGTGGAAAAACCCAAATTGTAACATTCTTTGTTTTCTTTCAGTTTGGACTAACCTCCCGTCCCAGATCCATACGCCCCCCATCACCACAAAAAAAAACCGTCAAGCCCTGAAAACAAGCTGCGCTGGCAAGGAACCAAAGTGACCTGGGGACGCTAAACTCCCAGGGGGCCTCACATCTCCCAATCATGCCACTTACTACCGACATGCTAAACATATCGCAAAACCGTAAACCCTCCAAAACCAAGCCACCCGAGCCCGAAGAACTCCCACTAAGGGAACCCCAAACCCCTTTACTAACCCCGCCCCTTAGACATGAGAAATGGGGGGGAAACGGGGAACGAAAAGCACATACTCATGTATGGGTGCTGTGAGCGTCAGCGGACCACTGAAATCCCGAGGGGATCGCCCTCTTGTCATTGGGGCACCTCCTTCTTCAGGACCCCGACCTGCATCAATAAATCCACCTCGAAACGATCCTCACCTGCATGAAAGTTTTGGGTGGTATGCCCCGGCCCCGTACATCCGGGAAGGAGAAGGGTGCTGCCTCACTCACTGTCCCCAACACGGTGCAGGTCTCCAGACCTCACCCCTCCCCGAACAATCCTTATGGATGGGCCCCCTGGGAAGCCCGGAAACATTGCCCGGGAGGGCCTACTGGAGGTGACTTTAAGAAAACTAGTTTTGGGTGCTTAAGAAATAATCGCCCCGGGACGGAACTGAAACAGGGGAAAGCAGAGTGCCAGACATGTGTGAGGAGGTGGTCCCCTCCCTGCCAAAATGAGGCCTGCTACCCCGCGAGCTCCTGCACCCGGGCGGATTCTTCCAGGCCAGCCAGTACAATATGAGATGAGACGGCCTGGAGGTCCCTGGTGGGGCTCCTGCAGCAATTTTGAGCCCTGGGGGTGACATCAGGGCTCAGCCTATAGGAGGCCCCTGTCGCCGGCCCGATGATCAATGCCCAGCTGCCCCATCAACTTTCTGCCGTGTGGCTAAAACAACCTGCACCCGTTCCCAAAACCCGTCGCAGCCATTTTACAGGGGCGCAGGAGCTAGGTGAAGGGGGCCCATGTCGTTGCTATTTCCCCGTGGAAACTCGGCCCATTAATCCACGCCTCAGCCCCTAATCCCCTTCCCCTTTTCCCCCCGCCCCCTGGTGAATCATGAATGGCCCTGCACACTCGGGTGGGGGGTCCGGCCCTTCTAAGGGAAACCGTAACACTTGGGAAAAGGGGGGAGCAGGGGGGAAAGCTAATGTAGGACAGAGTCCAGGCTTTAAAAACCCTGATGCGGATGTGCGCTCTGAGGTGTGCTGGCGCGCGACCCGAGGGCAGTGAGTAGAGCAAGGACAGGGAGGGTGATACACCTGCCGGGGGAACGGCTGACCCGGTTCCGGGCGGGGAACCCCAGGTGAACTCCCTGACACTCACAAACTTGGGGTCCTGGAAAAAAAATCAAACGTTCAATTTTTTTTGTAAGGGGAATACAAAGCTCTTTTTCCAAAAAAAAGGGTTTCATCTGTGGTAAAAAGTATTTCGATAATTTAAATATTAACTCCCTTTAAAGGGGGGCCCACTTTTGACGTGGGGGCTGGTGGGGTTGTTCGTCTGCAGCGACTTTTTGCGTCGCTGCAGAAAGGGTTTGCGCACCGCGCCGCAGCTGCGCTGGGGGTCGGGGCTGTATACACAGCCCCGATCCCAAAACATCTCTGCAAGCACGGGAGGAGGAAAACCCCCCGCAATCCCCGGGCTTTAACCCTTTGATTGGGCGGTGCATTACCGAGCGCAATCAAAGGGTCCCCCGCTCTGTCGGGTGATCGGAAACCCGGTGACCCACAGGCCCGGGGGGGATCGGCGCCCTGGGGACTAGAGTACCCCAGGTGTTGTGTACTAAGCCGTACCAGGCCGCCTGTGTGCTGTCTAATCATGCCTTTGTCAAATGACCAAAATTATAATGTATTAGTTTTGAATATGCTAATCCTTTTAAGTGTTAAAAAAAGGAAAAAAAGTTTTTCCCTTTAGGATTAAAAAAAAAAAATTTTTAAAGTTCTCCCTCCAGGGATCCCAAAAAAAAATAAAATAAAAATTAAAAGTGTAAAAAAAAGGGAATAAAAAAAAAAAATATTTTAAAAAAAAAATAATTGTGCAAAATTGCACCAAAAAAAAAACCTACACATTTGGATCCACCAACCCTAAAAACCTGTATAATTAACTAAAAATTATTGTGTGAAATGTGAATTTTTGAAAAAAAAAAAAAAAAAAGTAATAAAAAAAAAGAAAAACTGATTATTTTAAATGAACTAAAAAAATATTCCCCCCATAAAGTACAATGTCTTGAATAAAAGGGCCTCACACAAATGGTCATTGAAAAAATAAAAAAATTTCAACGTTTTTAAGCAAGGAGGGAAAAACTAAAAAAATTTCTGGTCAATTAAAACTTTTCACATTCGGTTAGGGGTAAACTTGTGTTTGTTTTTATCAACGCGAAGGTTGCAACTACTATTGTTTTACTTAAAGGGTCTTTGCTTGTTTTTTCGATAGGCTCCCGTCTGCCGTTTTGTGGGCTGGGTGAATAGGCCCGTGGGGAGACCGGCTGCTCCTAAAAAAGGAGTAGGTGAAGTCAGATTTACTTCTGCTTTAACTCTTGTTAATGAAGAATCTTCTATTATTGCATGGTTCAATTAAACTATAAGAAATATCGTGTTGTTATTTACTGAAAATTGTGACGTCTCTATTATAGTAGGAGTAGGAAGAATAAAAAGTCCATTGGTAGGGGGTCGAGTTTGTAAGTGTGTTTTCCTTGTTTTTAAATTTTTCAAATTTGTCCCTTAAGGGAGGTTCACACATCATGTATGATACGTTTTTTCAATACATAAACTACCGTTTTATGATATAAGTCCGAAATGTCCACAAAAAAAAATATAAAAAAAACACAGTGCTATAAGTATTTAGATACCTATTTGATGCGCATTTGAATGCAATGAATTACAGTATTCTGTTCCCATACTTCCGGCGTATTGAAGTACAATTATGCGCCTATCTACAGACCGAGAGTACGTTGTGTGAACATACCCTTAATGATTCAGAGTTGGAAGTGCCAACCACACCCAGAAGTCCAAAATCGCGACTCCGCAGTATATGCAAAAGATAAAACAAAAAGAAGAGGGGGGGCTCTTCTCATGTAACATATCCAGATAATTTCAGATATAACAACAGTATAACACTGCTCACCTTATGGGGTTGCGCTATAGGTTGAGGCACAACACTCTTTACCGTTTAGCTCTGTAGAGCGCCACCTCTTCATTTTGTTTTATCTTTTGCAAAAGTACAATGTTATGTAAGGTAAAGTATGGGGCAAAGTGGAGGGTCGCAGGTTTATTTTGGGAGATAGTCCCCAGCAGAACAGAGTATGTAAGCATACCTCCCAACTTTTGAGAAATGGAAAGAGGGTAGGTGAAGCTGATAGTTAGGGATGATTTTATAAGCCACGCCTATACCCACACCCACTGCCCGCCAAGCACTGACAGATATTTCAGCTCTGCTAGCTCCTATTCCTAACTGTGCCTGTTAGAGGGATATTGGTAATGGAGGGGATCTGAAAATAAAGTGCCCTTGTCTAGGTAGGGAATAATGTCACCATCCCAGCTACTGCTAAAATAGAGAAAGGTGGTTGACACCATTCCAGCAAGGGCTGCTAGAGCAGAGAAAGATGGTCAGAAACCTAGGAAAGCTTGTGTACACAAGCAGGAGACAAACACTGCTCTAACTCTTAAAGGGGTTTTGCCATGATTTAGTGTTGACGTGGGACGTGGGATGTCATTAAAAAGGTGAAGCCTGTGAGAGCTACAGCCTGACTTACATGCCCTTAGTTCCCTGACAGTTTACATATAGACATGACCAGGAGTGACAGGAGCTGATATGGCGCACTTGCAATTGTTTGCACTTTTATTCTGATGGAAGGGAACTTGAGCTTTGAAGGCACTTGGGAGAAAGATCCTGTGGTCTTTTGTAGTAGGAATCTCCACTAGTTGTAATTTAATCTATATGAGTAAACATGCCAGATGCTCCATGCATCAGCCACCCTCCCTCTCACCCTGCTGAAGGCTATGAAAGAAGGCTCTGCCTGCTGAGCTTTATCTTCTCTCCTGCAGCATATAAGAGCGGATATATAATACAATGGCACAATACAGTTTCTCCTCTGTGGATAGCAAAACATTGTTTGGCTACATAACTACATGAGACCTGAGTATCAGGAACGTGCTTGGGAGGTGAGCAATGACATCACATGTGGAGGTACTTCCACCTTTAGGGAAGCAAAATCAGAACAGCAATGTATTTGGTAACAGTTTTACTTTTGCCCACATATCAATACCTATATATACACATCTTTTAGTGTAATTAATAACTATTAACA
Organism: Phyllomedusa bahiana; assembly: GCA_025379985.1. Lineage (NCBI taxonomy): Eukaryota > Metazoa > Chordata > Amphibia > Anura > Hylidae > Phyllomedusa > Phyllomedusa bahiana. Next base: position 9,260 of record JAODAL010065350.1, on the reverse strand, counting down.
AACAATAAGAAAGAAGAAGAACAAAAAAGGCCGATATCAGGTGAAAAAAGTTTTTCAATAAAATGTTAAAAAAAATTAAGGAATGGGTGGCGTGCCCTTGGAGCTGTCACTCTCAGACCCCACTGTCTGTACCTGCTCTGTATTTCTGCTCGATGGTGGCCAAGTGTATTTCGTAGTCTTTATAGATTGGGGTCAGATCACAGACTGGAGTGGTGTTCACATGTTTCACAATCCAGTTAACGGGCACAGCAGCTTCAGTGACTATCACTTACGTGTATAGTCAATGGGATAGCCGGCAGAATGAGGTGGACCAGAACTAGAGGAAGGTGAAGGATTCTCCCCGATGGCTCCATCAGTGGCTGAAGATGTCGAACCTTTTGTAAAGAGAGGAGGAAAAAATATTATAAGTGAAAGATATGGCGTCATGCACAGAGCACAGTGACAATTTGATATCTAAATCAGATTTTTAAAGGAAATCTGGTGCCATTTTTTTTTACTAATTACAACCAGACACTGATACATATTTTTTTTCTTAGCCGTTTTTATTTTCTATTTATGAATTTTTTAAATTCTGTTGTCTGTATAAAATTATGGGGCGGCCATCTTGCCTGCGCTGCTTTTAACACTTTTTAGAGAGCTGCTTTACAGCGGCTTCATGGACATAGGAGGCTGTGGACAGGAGCAGACCTATTGACTTCTATAGGAGAGTTTTTTAGGCATCCTCTGACCTGGGAAGAAGTCAGTGTGCATGGAGGAGGAGAGAACGGGGAGCTGGTAAAATCTCTATTGTGACTGGTGGATATTGTGTTGGATCTTTACAATTGGATGTAACCTTTCAGTGATTCATGCCTGTGCTGATAATGAGGAGGAATGCTGAAAAGTCTTTATGTACAAAAAAGGACATTTCAGAATGTTATTAGTTTCAAGTGGCAGTGTGAAAACTGCCGATCTCAGGTTAATTACGGTAAAAAAAAATATTGACAGATATGGAAAATTAAACCCCCCACCCCTCAAAAAAAAAATTCTTATAAACATGTTTAACATAAAAACATGAGTTAAACAGTAAATCCTTCTCTGATGATATTCTCTGTAAAGGGGTGCTCCCACCATAGAGTTTGATGGCACATTGCTAAGATTTGCCAGCAAATTCTGAATTGGTACGGGCCTCACCTCTCAGACCCACACCAATCTCAAAAATGGTTTCCTGAAAGTTTTGGCTTAGAATGTAGATCCGGTCACACTAACATTCAACTCTCCGTTCTGTTCTATGTGAGTACAGGTGAGCGGCGTGTTTGGCTGTAGTCTGAACTCCCACAGAAGTGTAACCAGCTCTCCATTCTGAGTCAACATTGTTGGGGCCTATTCTCTATTGGGCCCCTATCAGACTTTGACGGCATATCTTATCAATGGTATTAGTCACTACATGGAGGTGATATGTTGTGGTATTATTTGGTCCTTGTATACTGTTAATGGTATTATTGGTCTTGCTATACTGGTTTGGTCAGTAATATTATGATGGTATTGTTGTAGACGGAACCTCAAAGGGGCTCGACGTCCTAGTGGGGGATCAAATCAGTATATTGAATGACACGTGCCAGAGAGAAAGAATTCACGCTGACATTTCTTCAGTCAAATGAGTTCTCTAAGTTTATTACAAAAAAACAAAAGTTTTTATAGTTGGGGCGTAAAACAAACATTCCTAACCTTAAGGACCAGCATGTTTTGACCTTCTGACCCAGCCATATTTTTGAAAGCTGACATGGGTCCAGTTTATGTGAGAATAAACTTTTTTGACTTTTTACCTATCCATGTGATTCAGGGATTGTTTTCCTGTGACAATGTGCTTTAATTTAGTAAGAAATTGTTATCCATACAATCCTTGTTTGGTTGTGCAAAATATCAATAATTTCGGAAAATTTGGATTAAAATTTGAGATTTTGAAAGTTTCGAAATATTTCTGCGTGCTAGACAGATAATTATTACCAAACAAGAATATGTTTATAACTAGCTTTCTACCATATGTCCACTATAGGTTGGCATCATTTTTTTAAATGTGTCGCTGTATTTTTTTTTTTTTACGTCATTAGAGGGCTTTTAGAAATTTGTTGTAATTTCTCACACTTCAGAAATTTTGCATTATACATTTTTTTCGGGAGCACTCCGTTCTGAGTGGCTTTGAGGGGCCCTGCATGTTAGATACCCAAATAAGTGACGCCATCTAAGAAAACTAGGACACCTTAAAATATTTACATATCCAATATTTTAGGATGTTTGATAACCCTTTTGATTATTTCACAGAAATGAAAAGCAAAGTGGAGGTGAATTTCTAAATTTCACTTTTTTTTGCAGTTTTTCAATATTATCCATTATTAACTGGAATACGGTAAATGTGACCTAGGTATAAATGCAACTTAATATCAATTCCCCCAGGTTGATGTTTTCAGAGATATCCACATATGTGGCCCTAGTGCAGTATTTGGCTCGCAACAATATGCGCCCAGAATAGGGAGGAGTAGATCACCGTAACTGGACTCTGGGTTCTTTCAATGTCCGATTTTATTTAGGCGGCCATTTCAGGTTTGGGCCATAGTTGCCAACTTTTGAGAGTTAAAAAGACAGGAGACCCTATGGGCGGCGCGGCGTAGCGCCAGCCGGCAAAAATTTTTGCATGGACACGCCACTCTTGTGGTATGCCACGTCCCCTTCAAAAGCCCACCCACTCCACAATAACTGCATAACGGTCTTTGGAAGGGAATGCATGGAAGATGCCCTTTTTTTTGCCAGGTAGTAGCCCCATTAACCAGTTGTGCCCTTACAGGCTTGGTAGAATGCCCCTTGTAGCCAAGTAGTTTGCCCCTCTGTAGCCAGGTAGAGCCAATTTGTAGCCAGGTAGATGCACCCCTTTGTTAGCCCAGGTAGTGCCCCATTATCTTAGCAGTAGTGCCCCATCTGTTAGCAGGATAGTGCCCCCATTGTTGCAGGTAGTGCCTCCCATTGGTAGACAGGTAGTGCCCCCTATTGTTGCCAGTAGTGCCCATCTTTGAGACATAGGTAGTTTGCCCCCCACATCTTTTAGCCTGGTAGTGGCCCCATCTTGTTAGCAGGTAGTCGCGCCCCCATCTGTTAGCCAGGTAGTGCCCCATTCTGTTAGCAAGTAGTGCACTACGGTAGCAAGTAGTGCCTCACATCGTTAGCCAAGTGTGCACCACTCGTTAGCCAAGTAGTGCCCCATCTGTTAGCCAGGTAGTGCCCCCATTGGTTGCCAGGTAGTGCCCCATTGTTTTGCAGCGTAGTGCCCCATGGTTTGCCAGTAAGTTGCCCCCATTGTTGTGCCTAGGTAGTGACCCCCTATGTTCTCCAGGTAGTGCCCCATCTGTTAGCCGGTTGTGCCCCCAAGATATGTTTTGTCCTGGTAGTGCCCCATCTGGTTAGCCAGGTAGTGCCCCCCCATCTGTTCAGCCAGGGTAGTTGCCCCCTGTGTTGACAGGTAGTTGCCCCCTTTGTTGCCAGGTAGTGCCCCATTGTTTGCAGGTAGTGCCCCCTCTGTTGCCAGTAGTGCCCCCTCTTGTTAGCCAGGTAGTGCCCCCATCTGTTAGCCAGGTAGGTGCCACCTTGTTGCCTGGTTAAGTGCCCCCTCTATGGTTAGCCAGGTAGTGCACCAATCTTGTTAGCCAAGGTAGGTAGTGACCCCATTTGTTGCCTGGTTGTGCCCACTTTGTTGCCAGGTAGTGCCCCCATTGTTGCCAGGTAGTGCCCCCTACTGTTGCCTGTTTGTGCCCACTCCTGTTGCCAGGTAGTGCCCCTCTGTTAGACAGGTAGTTGCCCACCATCTGTTAGCCAGGTAGTGCCCCCTTGTTGCCAGGTATATGCCCCCATTTAGTTGCCAGGTGATGCCCCCATTGTTGCCCAGGTAGTTGCCGCTATCTGTTAGCACGGTAGAGCCACCTAAAGTAATAAAAAATAAAATAATAAAATCCAATCACTCTTCACAAGGCTCCTGCAGCCGTGCGCCATGGGCCGCTCCGGATCGATCTCCTCAGGGGCAGGGGGAAGTGAGAGCAGACGCCACTGTCACTCTCCCTTGCAGCTGCCGAGCGTCATTTCCCCTGCGCCGCTGAACTGTATGTACGGCGCACAACTCGGCGGGAAATACTGGGGGTGGAGGGAGACGATCCCTCCTGCCTCACTCCCGCAACACGTGAGACCGAGGGCGGGGTTAGCGGGACCGCCTGCGGCCGCTGCAACAGCATGTTGGAGCGGTTCCCCGGCGACAAGAGTAGCGCACCAGCGCTTCTCTTGCGCCGCAGGTAATTTAATTAGGACCAACCGCACGCCTGATGGCGGCGGGAGGAATGCCAACTCCACCGGTGGAGGGCGGGTGGGGACCCAAATAGCGGGACTCTCCACCCGCCAAAATACGGTTGAACGAAGAGTTGGCATGTATGGGTTTGGGGACTCCCTAAGGATGCTAAAACGTTAATAAAACACCACCTAAATTGACCACATTTTGGAAACTAACCCCTCAAGGAAATATCCAGGGGATGAATTGAGTATATAGTCCCCACAGGTGATTCACAAATTTTTTTTAGAAGTATTGGTGTGAAAAGTTTAAAAAAAAAATTTTTGTTCCAATAAAATCTGCAAGTTTTAGTTTATAATCATGTTTCACATTACAAGGAATCCTGGAAAAATGAACCCTAAAACTTTGTTAAGAAATGTTCTTCCAAGTTTGGCGCAATTCCCTACATAGTGGGTGTAAACTGCTGTGTGGGCGAACATGGCAGGGCGCGTTACAAGGGAGGGGTGTAGCGCTATTCGCCTATTTAGGCTTTTGGAAACCAGATTTTGAGTGGGGCCATGTGCTTTTGCAAAGCCACCCAAAGTAGCAGAACAGGGCGAAAAATTCCAGATTAGTCGACCATTTTGGATTCAACACCCATCAGGGATCTCACTCTAGGGGTGTTTCTGCATTTTAGGCACCAGGTGTGCCATAGTTTTTTTTTTTAGCTTGGGCAATGAAAATGGGTGGTAAAATCGCAGTTCAGTCATTGATTTTTTTGAGTTTCAATTTTTAAGCATTTCGCCGGTGCAGTGTTAATGAGGTGGATAATCATTTTACTATGGGGGTCGGTACTTACATTACAATGATATACGATTTTATTAGTTTTTTTCTGTTTTATTACTTTATCAGACAGTAGAGTTAGATATACGGGTATTAAAAAATTGGTGTTTATGTTTGTCCTATTATGACAGCCATAAGATTTTTTTTATTTTGCTGTGTGCAGAGTGTGTATGGCTTGTTTTTTTGCGGGATGAGTTGAAAGTTTTTCTTGGTACCATTTATGTGGTGCTTATGATGCTATGTTACTTTTTATTAAGGTTTTTGTTGTGATGTTTTGAACAAAATACAGCAATCTTGTAGTGTTTTTATTTTTATTTTTATAGCAGGTCACTGTACGGTTATATATGACATGGTAGCTTTACGCAGGGTGCAATACGATTACAACCGATTACCCATTTTGTATGTATTTTTTTATGTTTTACTGCTTTTATACAATAAAAAACACTTTTATTCAAACAGGAAATACGCTTTTTTTGCGATCATCCATGTTTGTGAGCAATAACTTTTAAATTTTCTGTGGCTTGGAGCTGTGTAGGGACTTGTTTTTTTGCGAGAGGACGTTGACTTTTTTATTATTAGTATCTTTTATGGGGGACAAGGCTTTTTGATTGCTTTATAAATCATTTTTTGGAGGCCAGGCGTGAAGACAATTACTGCAATCCTAGTAGTGATTTTTTTATTTTTATTATTTTTAAACATGGGCTCACCGCCTGCAGGTATCAGTGATATGTTAGCTTTGCTATGTTTGGGTCGCTAAGATTATGTCGATTACCTATTTATATAGTTTTTTTTATGTTGAAGCACGTTTAAAAAAAAGAAAAGTGTTTTTTGTGTGTAAACAATAGATTGTTGCATTGATCGCTATCTTCTGAGTGCCTATACATTTTTTTATTTGTCGTATACAAGAGCTGTATAAGGATTTTTTTTTTGCGGGATGAAACTGACGTTTTAAATTGGTTCAACTTTGGCGTTTATAGGAGTTTTTGATTGCTTTTGGTTATTTTTATTTCCAATTTTATGTGCTGAGGGATGATATGTACCAATTATCTTAATTCTGCGTGATTGTTTTTTGGTTTTGTTTTTTACGCCGTTCAACCCGTTACGGGCCGTTATAATTAAACTGACAGATGTTTTATAGGGACATGCGGCGTTACGCACGCGGCGAACCAAAATGGGTACTTTTTATTTTATTTTTGATCTTTTTGGTGGGGCGATTGCCGATTGTAAAGGGAGAAAAAGGCGCGGTTTTTTTGTAGTTGTTTTTTGATTTTATTTTTCGTGTTTGTGTTTTACTTGTTTTTCACTTTTTTTACTTTTTTTGTCACTTTTTCACATTTTTATTTTACATTTTCCCCATTGGGGGATTTGATTGAGTGATCTTGTAGATCTCTCATTCAAAGGAACTCAGTTGCATAGCTTGTTGCTATGTCTGAGTTCCTATGACTACTGTCAGTCACGATGCCGGGTCTACTGCACCCACAGGGCAAAGACAGTTGGCGTCGTGGACTTTAATAAGAAAAACCCGAAGGCTTTCTATCTTGCCTTCGTGGTGTATGTAAGGATCGGCAAGGAGCCCGTCGGACGCATCGATCCTTGCACTGAGCTGCCGCTCGACATGAGACGCAGGAGGAGCATGATCTCCTCTGCGATCTCTCTTATTATATTGCAAGACCGGATTGTCGCGATAATTATAGGGGGTTTACCGGCCACCACCCCTGGAGAGATCCGACTTAGGGGTCGGGGCCGTTGGTGCGGGATGCATATGATTATATACAGATGACACCCAGCGCCGATCGCGCAAATCCTGCCTTTAGAGTTCGCGCGATCCTTCAGGACGTATTCATACGTACCAGGTGCGGTTAACCCCAAACGACCTGGATGTATGGATACGCAAGGTCGTTAAGGGGGTTTAAAGTTAGAAACATGTGACACAGGTTATGCGCTCTTTGTGAGGGCAGCACTCAGCATAGTGTCAGACCATGCGGTTTCCAGCGACTATGCCCCTTTTATGTGAGATTGACTCGCAGTTTTGTGATTATTTATATAAAAAAAAAATGCTCAAAATCTGCCAGGTTTTAAGCCAGTAGAGTCATTCAAAGAGATTCAATTTTTTTTCAAACCCCGCCCAATGAGGCTTAGCCCCGCCCACAGTTGTGATACTGACAAACATATTACTTTAAATAGGTAGAAACTCTGATGAATAACTGTCCACGTGGGCAGGGGCTAGTCTTTGGTTGGGTGGGGCTTACACCATGCTTCATAATAATAATCTTTATTTCTTTAGCGCCAAACATATTACGCTAGCCACTTTACAAATTCAAGGGTATAACGTTAAGACCATTACACATTAAAAGTACTTTACAGATGTAGGCAGAATGGTGTGAGTGGCACTGCTATGTGAAGTGCTTACAATCTTATTAGGGTGTATGGAGTGAAACATACGGTAAGATAGTGCCAAGTTTACAATGGTTCGGCCCATGTTTCATAAATGGGGGGTGGTTTACATGAAAAATGGATAAACCTCCCACCAGATTTTTACATTATTAAGATAAGTCCCCGTGAGGGCCCAATTTGCAGGGAGTGACAGATGTGTGTGATAGCGTTAGGGTCGGGTGGGCCAGAGAGAGTGTATTTGGGGCCCCCTCTTAAAAATGTGAGGGGTTGTGAATGTGCCTGTCGCCCGCGGTAGCTTTTCCCAAGGAATTGGTCCCACCGTGTAAAAGATTTGAGGGGAAAAATGTTTTTATACCCCCAAGCATTTACAGAGAAAGGGAGCCAGTGCTGGGAACGCGGTTGACACTGGTTGGGGCTGTTCCTAAGCAAGGATGGCATAACCTATGTGCGGGTTTCCCTTTAAAGAAACATGTGACATTACATCCCCCTCTTGTTGGCTCTTTTATCTTATATTTTAAAATAACCACCCCATCTTTTTTTGGAGAAGCAAAATAGTTCAGGCCATGCCATTTTATTTTTTCTTGGCAAACGGGGGTGTGTCGGACACAGGGCCTTTGGGGGGTGAATTAGACATTTCACCAAAATACTTTCCATAACAGTATTTGTCACTTCTATGAACGATGGTTGTAGAGTTTGTATTGCCTTTTCGCCCTTACTAAGATTGCATATCACAGGCATTATGGGAAAGGGCTGAGAAGCCCAAAACGCATCTGTTGGTGTAAACAAATCCCCAATTTGTTTTGACCCACCGGTTTAAGAAAGAAAAAGGTTTTAGCAAGCCAGTATTCTCCTCTATTTTGGTTCGTTCGGTCTTCCCCCAAGGAGAGATCTTCCCCTTTCTGAGCCCTCAATGCCTCCCACAGCCCGCCAGATCCTCTGCTTGCAGTGAGGGACAAAAAACTGAAAGCGTTTTTTTGCGTGGTTCGGCGGGGTTTCTTTTGCCAAGAAAGGGGGTCCCGCAAAAATTTAGGTTTGTTTAATCCCGGGGCGTTTGGGCTTTCGTCCCCTTTCCCTAATGCCTTGTAATTTCCCCTTTTTAGTGGTGTCATGTGGCCCTTTTAGCACCTATAAATACGATTATGTCAATTAAAATGTTCGCATAAAACTCCACAAAAGCTAACTCTTAACAGACGGCACAATTGTATTTTTTTCCCGTTACCCCACAAATTTTTTTTATTTATTTGGGGGGGGGGGGGCAAGGGAGGGTAACAGATGTTTTGGCTAAATAAATTTTGCATTTTAAATGAATTTTCTTTATTGGACAATTCCTTTTTTGAATAATTCTCTGCAGCTGCGCACAAGACACCCCCATGCCCAAAGGGAACCCGTTGTTTGGGCGTAATGGGTCCCCAAGCTGAAGTTTTGCAGCCGGCCCTGAGTATTTTAGCTACGCCCCTGGGGTTTTGGGTTTTATGTTCCCTTTGGAGCTGTGCTCTCAGGCCGCTGTCTGTACCTGCTTGTATTTTGCTCGTGGGGCCAAGGTTTTTTAGCTTTAAAGATTGGCATCAGATCACAGGGGTGTTGTTACATTTTCACAATTCCAGTCCGGGCAAGCAGTTAAGGGAACCCCTTTAATAGGTTATGCGCCCCTTTGTGGGGGCGCACAAGTTTGTTCAGACCGCTGTTCCCCGCACTGTGTCCCCTTTTTCTGTAAGATGCTGTAGTTTTCGTGGATTTAATGCTC
>JAODAL010065349.1:0-18276 GCA_025379985.1 Phyllomedusa bahiana | reverse complement strand
CTTTTTAAATTGGGGGTTTGTAATTAGAATTTTGGAATATTCCAGTCTCACTTTTTTAATGATTTACTCTGATGTGCCTTGATCTTGAAGCTCACCTCTAATCTCTTTGGAAGGTTTAATGGGAAAAGGTGCTGAGTGGAATGAGAAAAAAAAATTGTTCCACCTTTTTTCGGAGATGGAGAATAAATAACATGTTATCTTTCTTCTGTGGGCCAGTATGATTCAATTTTTTTTAAATTTGTTTTGCATCACCATTTACTTTTTATTTTTATGTCAATGGTAGTCATTCAAACCCTGTTACAGTGAAATCTGTTGAAGTATTGTTTTTACAATATCCCAACAGTTACATACTTAGTACAGTTGAAAAAAGACATATATCCATCAAGTTCAACTTAGATTGGGGAAAAAAATGTGGCTGAAGGGAGGAGGATAGGGTTTATTTTTAAACTTAGTTTTCCCCCTAGATGAAGACTTTAAAAAACCATAGGCAAGAGTTCAATCTCCCCTTAAGGAAGATTTAATTTCTGATACCGATTTGCCTTTAAAATTTTAATCCGGTTGTTCTGTTCCCTTGTGTGTGGGTATAAGCTACCCCAGAAAAATTTCTCCCAGCAATGCATTGTAAGCAGCGATGCCCGTATTTAAAAACGTTTTCCCAAGAAATGTTTAAAACTAAAGAAATGGAAAGACATGTACTTACTATTGTATAACAGCATGCAAACACAAATACAGCAGAAATCAATTCAAATATAAACATGTGCATGGGATACAATACAAAAATGAGGAGTTTTGGGGAAATTATGCATGGGGGTACAGTGCTGTCGCACAAAGAGCGGCGGCGGATGGCCTGAGTGACGTCAGACGACGCGCGTCCAGGGAAGAGGTCCCCGGCAACGGCGGCGCATGCGCGTAGGGACGACGGGGGCTAAAAATAGAAGATGCGGCCTCACAGCTCATAGACGCGTGTGTAGATGTTAAACAGGGGGGGGCAAGGGGGGGTTATAAGAAGGTATTATTGGGGGCGGGAATATAAGGTTTCTAATAGGAGCAGAGAAAAAGGGATGTAAAAAATGTAAGAAAAAAACTAACCCAAATCAAAATGCGCGAGATAGAAAAGTAAAAAATAAGGTGAAATGAAAAATAAAAAAAATGAACATGACAGATACACAAAAAGGGAAAAAATTTTATAAATAATTAAGGGGACCAAAAAAAAGAAAGATATAGTGAATAAAACAGGATGGTCAAAATAACAGCTAAAGTAAAGTGGTCTTGGGGGGTCCTTTAGGAGCTACAGTTTTCAGCGTATGATCCAAAAGGTTCCTCTGGGAAAAAAGTTGATCAAATTGCCGCGTCTAATGGAGGGTTGAACGCGGTTTTTAAGCCCCAACGTAGACTTTTTGGATAAAATTGTGTGTGAGAGAAAATGGGTGTAGGGGGGTATTTTTAGCGGCGGATGTCACCCAAATTTTTCCCCTATTCTACGGCAAAAATTGTCTTGAGTTTGCCTATATTTTGGAACTTTTGCACTTGATCTGATAGTAAATGTGTCGTCTTGCAATCAAAAAAATGTTGATAGCAAAACTTCTCTTATTTTTTGTGCAAAGGGGCCCAGATGGAGCCAGAAAGAGCAGAAAGAAATGTCCCACAACGAAAAGACCCTTTTTGGTCTCGCACCCGGTTCTTCTTGGGGGAAAAATGGCTTTGTACCAAAAGGTCCCGAGATTTTTACCCCGTCGTTTCCCCAGAGGGGTATTCACCCACTGATTTTTCAAGTCGGATCCTCGTAGGATATGCCAAATTGGGTTTAGTGATTGCGAACTCCCATACCCGGGCCTTCAAAAAGTGAATTAGGGTTTTAGAAACCCTGACTATCCGCATCGAGTTTTTTTATTAAGAAAATCTGACCGATTAGATGAAATGCTTTTGGGTCCCCGTTAAGGGTAAAAATCCGGGTAGTTTCTCTTGAAATTCTGTTATTAAGGCTGCTTCCCTTTTAAAAGTCAACACTGGGAGCGTTGGTCAAGCGCAGATAAATGTCCCGAGGTACCCCCTTTCCTTTAAAAGGGAAGGGGTGATGGCTTTCCCACCTAACAAAGAAATTAGTAGCTGTAGGTTTGCGGTTACGTGGTACCCCAAATTGGCCCGTCACCTTTCTAAAAAAATTACGTTAGAAAAAGGGAAATGTCTGTTCAAAAAACAAAGTAAATTGAGATTGAATTTGTTGGGCATTCGAGTTGTACCTGGAGGGGAAAATTTTTTCTCTTGTGCCGTTCCATTTGATGAGGACATGTGATTACTGGGGCCCCCAAAAACCAAACTTCCAGGAATGGGGGGGATGATCCCAAATACGGTGGGGCTCCCCCCCCGCCAAGATATGATTGGCTAGCAGGGGACAAACACTGCCCATGGCAGTGCCCTGGCTGGTGGAAGACCCCCCCCTCAAACAGAAAAAAAGTTCTTGGGCGAACGAAATCAAAATAGTTGACTACAAAGGCATTATTCAATTTGCATGTGTCCCCTGGGGAATGGAAAACCCCACGCATCAAACCAAATCTTTGGGGGAAAAGACGTGTATAAAGACTCCAAATCAATACTTGCAAGGGCCGCTCAGTATTTAGAAGACCATAATACGTCGAAGAAAAATCTGTTTGTATCCTTAATAAAAGGACGGAAAATTTCCAAAAGGGAGCAAAGAATGTGGTTTTAGGTATGAAATTTTGACAAAAAGGGGATCGTTTTGAGACTTGGGGCGGGGCCCTTGAGGGGGCTTGTCCCCTTATGCCTTTGGGTAAAGCATAAAATGTTGCCACCCTAGGGAAACCTGGGATAGAGAAAAAATATATTTGATATCTTTCAAACATTTTCTTTGGCTTTGAAAAAGTTTTCAAATTCAAGCTGAAAAGAATCGTGGGATCAAAGGTTAACTTGGGATAGAAGAAGTGTAGTAAAAATGAGGACACACCTGCGATATGACCAAAATTCAAGATGACAATTTTTCCCCCCTTGTTGAGGGTTTCACCAAGGTCCTTTTTTTTTAAGTTTTTAAGGGCCAAAAAATTCAGATCTGGAAATTGGGTTTGTACCTTTGGATCAAAACGGTTGTAAGTTTTTGGTACAAGACCCAAAAAGACATAAGCACGATATGTCAGTATTGGTGGCTTTTGTACTTTTGGGCCCTTAATTTTTCAGTAAAGGGGCCTTCCGGGTTTTTTTTTTGAGGGCCTCAGCGGGCCAAAAACAGAAATTTTACATCTTAAGTGTTGAAGGAATTTCCCAAGGTTTGCACTTTGCGTTTTTGTTGGGGGAAAAAAATGTTCTTCCGGGTAATTTCCCCGCGAATAAGTGCAATCCAAAAACCCCCCTAAAGGGAGAAAAACCCTAGGGGTCGGGGACAAAAAAAAGGGCCCTTAGTAAGAAGTGCTTTTATAAAAAAGACAAACTTTAAACCTGAAAGTTTAAATTTAATTTGCCGTTATATTAACTGGTGGTTTCCCAAAAAGGTGAAAACGTTGGGAATTATTTAAACCCCGATATGGGGGGGGTGTTCGGGCCCCCTTAAATGATAAGGGTTGGGGTGGTCTAAAAAACGGGGGTTTTTCCCCCCTAGCCCTCCCTACCTCTAAAACCCCGAGATCGTCTTGTGATCTAGAGCGACCGGGTTTGGTCTTTTTTCAGAATCCAAAATAATGGTATCTTTGATGGTATCTTTTGATTTTCTTAGGAGAGGTTTCTTAGCTAAACAAGAATAAACCCCTGTTTTCCGGAAATCCCCCGATTCCCGTGGGAATGGGGGTGTTTTTTCTTTAGGGGGAAAAATTACGTTCAATTGTACTTGTAAACTTTTTTTTTTTATGTAAATTCTGGTTCCCCAGAAAAATTTCTGTATTTGATCGATTGATCCTTTTAGTTTGAATTGAGTTGTCTAAAGGTTTGATTTTTCCTTCTCAAGGAGAAGTGCTAAAAAATTTAAGGGAACAAGCTGTACCCCTTTTTCCCATTTGCCCGAGATTTAAAAAATGATTTTTTCCGACTTGATGGAAAAAAAGGGTAAAATTCTAAACCTCGTGGAAAAATTTTATTAAAATATAATGCTGGGATCTCTACTTCCCACCATGAGGGGGGCACCGGTCCTTGTAAGTCTTAGTTTAAATTTTTTGAAGCAATTGCCAGCGTGGGAAGAAAAATGACGGTATGAAAGGTTTGTTGGGGAAAACCCTCCTTAGAGTCAATGCTCCAATTTCTCAAAACGGGGGGGCCCCCGGCAAGAAAGCCCCGCCTTTCCGTATAAAAAAATACGAGGAAAAAAACACAAACCCACACTTGTAGTGGATTAAAAAATTGCTCCTCAGGAAGCCAAAAAAAGGGAAAACCCAAAAAGGGGTGCAGCCAGCGGTCCCCCGGGTCTCCATACCCGGCCCCTGCTGGGGCACCCTTACGGGTGCGGGACAATTTGTTTCCCGCATTACTTTCCTCTGCAGGATTCTTTTTTTGAGGTTTCGGTGAGTGCATTTTTGCTCTTTGTTGATTTCGCATTAACCTATGCACGATGGGTTGTTACCTTTGGCTCCCTATTTAAGGTCTTTATTTACTTTCTTTTTGATGCCTGAAACCCTATCTTTGTGTAAAAATCGCATTTCTTTGTATATTGGGGTTTCGTGGTATTCATTTTGGGGATTTATGCAGGGGAACCCTTTTGGTTTTCACCCATCCTGATATCTGTTTCTTTGTACTTATTTGGTCCCCCGCTCCTTTTCATCCCCCGTGCGATCTATTAGGAGGGTCGAAAAAATGTTGGGGTGAATCTGTGGGTCTCGTGTGATGGGACCTATAGGTGTTCTTTAGGGTCAGTGTGTGCAGGGTCAGGCTCCTGTCAGGACCGCCCTTATTGGGGCGATTTTCCTGTTTTGTATATAGGTAAGGGTGTAATATTTGCCCTTCTATTGGGCTCTATAGGGATTTTCTAGTCCTTGTCCCATATGTGTGCCTATTTTTGAGTGTGCTTGTTCTTTTGGTTTTCTGCACTAATGTGTATATCTTAACAAATATTTATTAAAAGTTATGTTTTAATGCCGTTAGTTCCTCCTTTTGGTGTTTACCTTTTTGGCTTCTGAGGAGCATTATTTATCCACTACAAGTGTGGGTTTGTGTTTTTTCTCGTTTTTTTTTTTTTACAGTGCTGTCTGCAGCAAACATGGGTCCAACAACTAAATGTAAATAACAGCTAAACAATATGCATCACTGTATAATCTGCAGCCCTAGAATGGTAGTTTGAACATATCAGAGAGGCTACTGTAGGCATGGATGAAGAGGATTTTAACATGTTTCACTCTGCATGTGTCTTGGAGAAAATGGCTGCTGAGGAAAGATTTGATGATGTCAGAAGGGCCAGGTGGTATGGTTAAGGCAGCCTTCATGGGACAAACCTAACATAATAGCAATAGCGGACATTAGTTGGATAGATATATATGTAATAATATTATTTAGTAGGAAGTGGTTATTAAGCCTTTCTTGATACCTTCATTTGTTCCTGCTGTGACCAGCTCATCAATCAGCTATTCCACAGATTTATACTTCTCATGGTGAAAAGGCTTTTCTCTTCTGGAGATTGAATCCTTTTCTTCTCCAGATGAAGGGAATGTCCCCTTTTACAGGAAATAGCTTTTCACCATACTTTGTAAAGGGGCCATTTATATACTTATACAAATTAATCATGTCTTCCGGATTTCTCAAGACTAAATACATTTAATTATTTTAACCTCTCCTCATAACTAAGATGCTCCATTCCCCTTATTAGTTTGGTTGCTGGTCTTTTCACATTCTCTAGCTCCATTACATCCTTTCTGTAAACTGAAGTCCGAATTTGAAAAGCATATTCCAAATGAGGCCACACCAATAGTTTATATAGTGCAACGTATAGTTCTGCACAAAAAAAACATTTCTGAAAAAACACAATGGGAACCTGGCATTTAACATATATTGCTTTTAATTCATAGAGAGAGGAATGGATCCCTCCATTTTGGTTTCTTGCACCCCGCCCACCTCCACAGGTTGCTAGATCAGTGCAGTATGCATATAAGGTTGGTGCTTTTTTTCTTTTTTCTCTGGATTATGGAGGTCTGTTGGCCCAAATGAGAAGTCTGAATTGGACTCAAATGAGAGGTAAAAATAGAGTAGGACCACCCGCCTTGAGATCCCGTTGGTAGTCGGGGGTGGCATAAACATTTTTTGATCAAAACATGTGAACTAAGAATCTCAAAGTTTTTTTCATGTATTGTAGATAGCATAAATGCTTCTTTAGAGGTTTCCATGTCTTGTTTGATAGCCCTTTTAGCTGATGGTGTGCCACTGGTATTGGAATGTGTATATATATATATATATATACACCGTATATATATATATATATATATATATATATATATACACCGGCCACTTTATTAGGTACACCATGCTAGTAACGGGTTGGACCCCCTTTTGCCTTCAGAACTGCCTCAATTCTTCGTGGCATAGATTCAACAAGGTGTTGCAACGATGCTCAATTGGTACCAAGGGGCCCAAAGAGTGCCAAGAAAATATTCCCCACACCATGACACCACCACCACCAGCCTGAACCGTTGATACAAGGCAGGATGGATCCATGCTTTCATGTTGTTGACGCCAAATTCTGACCCTACCATCCGAATGTCGCAGCAGAAATCGAGACTCATCAGACCAGGCAACGTTTTTCCAATCTTCTACTGTCCAATTTCGATGAGCTTGGGCAAATTGGAGCCTCAGTTTCCTGTTCTTAGCTGAAAGGAGTGGCACCTGGTGTGGTCTTCTGCTGCTGTAGCCCATCTGCCTCAAAGTTCGCCGTACTGTGCGTTCAGAGATGCTCTTCTGCCTACCTTGGTTGTAACGGGTGGCTATTTGAGTCACTGTTGCCTTTCTATCAGCTCGAACCAGTCTGCCCATTCTCCTTTGACCTCTGGCATCAACAAGGCATTTTCCGCCCACAGGACTGCCGCTCACTGGATGTTTTTTCTTTTTCGGACCATTCTCTGTAAACCCTAGAGATGGTTGTGCGTGAAAATCCCAGGAGATCAGCAGTTTCTGAAATACTCAGACCAGCCCTTCTGGCACCAACAACCATGCCACGTTCAAAGGCACTCAAATCACCTTTCTTCCCCATACTGATGCTCGGTTTGAACTGCAGGAGATTGTCTTGACCATGTCTACATGCCTAAATGCACTGAGTTGCCGCCATGTGATTGGCTGATTAGAAACTAAGTGTTGACGAGCAGTTGGACGGGTGTACCTAATAAAGTGGCCGGTTAGTGTATATATATGTATATATAAAATATATATTATATATACATATATATTATATTATATATATGCTCAATAACATATCATGTGACAGTGGCACCCATTGTGTTTTTCAGAAATTATTTTTTGTGCAGAACTATACGTTGCATTTGGCATATATTGCGTTTAATTCATATAGGGAGGAATGGATGCCTCCATTTTGGTTTCTTGCACCCCGCCCACCTCTACAGGTTGCTAGATCAGTGCAGTGTGCTTATAAGGCTGGTGCTTTTTTTTTTTTTCTCTCTGGATTATGGAGGTCTGTTGACCCAAATGAGAAGCCTGAATTGGACTCAAATGAGTGTTAAAAATAGAGTAGGGCCACCCACCCTGAGATCCCATTGTAAGTCGGGGGTGGCTTAAACATTTTTTGATCAAAACATTTGAACTAAGAATCTCAAAGTTTTTTTCATGTATTATAGATAGCATAAATGCTTCTTTAGAGGTTTCCATGTCTTGCATACTCTGTCTATCACACTTCACAGCAGGACGTGTCTCTCTGCGTTTAAACCAATAGCTGTTCTAACAGCTCTGATAGTCTCTTCTAATACAAGAACCCATCCACCTACAGCTTAGAATAGAGTTAGATTAGAGAATTGCACTTCTTATTTAGTTAGAGAAAGTTTTAAGGATATCTACTGGTGTGTCCAGCCACGCGTGGGGGGACCTCTGATAGCAGTTGAAATTGTCCCTGTGTTTTCAGTTCTATTGCAATCACTGCGGTGGGGGGCAGGAGAAGAGGTATTTGAAAAGAAGATATTTTGCAGCTCAGTGTGTACTCTGATCTTCATTTGAAAAAGCATTGTTGTCTACAACTTTTTTGGCCAGCAGACCTCTGATAACAGTTGAAATTGTCCCTGTGTTTTCAGTTCTATTGCAATCACTGCATGTCAGTGTTCCCAAAAACCGGCTTAACTTATACCTATAACTTTTAAATACTTTTACTGAAGTCTGTGTGTCTGTTTTGCGCAAAAAGCTCAGTTGTACGCATATTGTGTTATACATATTTCCTAGTAAATTACGCCTGTAATCAGTGGTGCGAAGGCTGCCATATTAATCCATATAATATTTAAATACTCTTATTGCAGTCCGTGCGTCTCAGTTTGGCTCAAAGAGATCAGTTGTACGAATATTGTGTTATACATATTTGATAGTAAATTACGCCTGTAGTCAGTGGTGCGAAGGCCGCCATATTAATCCATATAACTTTTTAATACCTCTATTTCACTCAGTGCATCTGTTTGCCGCAAACAGCTCAGTTGTACGCATATTGTGTTATACATATTTCCTAATAAATTTCGCCTGTAGTCAGTGGTGCGAAGGCTGCCATATTAATCCATATAATATTTAAATACTCTTATTGCAGTCCGTGCGTATCAGTTTGCCGCAAAGAGTTCAGTTGTACGCATATTATGTTATACATATTTCCTAGTAAATTACGCCTGTAGTCAGTGGTGCGAATGCTGCCATATTAATCCACTTAATATTTAAATACTCTTATTGCAGTCCATGCGTCTCAGTTTGGTGCAAAAAGTTCAGTTGTACGCATATTGTGTTATACATATTTGATAGTAAATTACGCCTGTAGTCAGTGGTGCGAAGGCCGCCATATTAATCCATATAACTTTTCAATACTTCTATTTCACTCATTGCATCTCAGTTTGGCGCTTATCGTGCATTTGTTCGATAGTTTGTTGAAAACTATCAATTACTTGTCCTACTGGGCAGTTGTAAATCTCAGGGACTGAAGGAAGAACACTGTTGATTTGGTGTTATGGTACTTCCACCAGACCGCTTTTCACAGATATTTGATAGAAAAAATTCTGTTTCTAATCATAGTTGGCTGTTGGAAATTAGAGGTATTTAAGACTAGCTGTGATTTGCCCTCTTTCAATAAGAGACGGTAAAAAACTCTTCCATACCTTTTTAAATTTTTATCTTTCTGAACATGGAGCGAACTGCAGGTGGTAAGCGAGCAAAGAGGGGTGTAGGACATGGAGGCAGAGGTACGAGAGAAGGTGATCCTTCCAATGCTGGCGACAACACGCAAGCCAGCGGATTGTCGGTTGCAGGACCGTCAGGCCTGTCATCGCTGGGTCGGTGCCCTGTGAATCTCAGTAACAAAAAGTGTCGCCGATTTGTTCTTCAGTGGTGAATGCAACCTGCATCCTGCAGTCTTACCTCTTTGTCCTCCCAGTCACGGCCACAAATGTCATCATCATCATCGTCAGCATCCATCCAACATGAAGTGAAGGCAGCCCAAATGTGAACTCATGTACCCACCACTGTGGATAATCCATTTTCTGAAGACCTCTTTGATGACAAAATGCGGTTGGGATCAGAAGGCATTTCAATAGATCAAGAGGCCAAAGAGGATGACTTTGTCTGCTCTGACGCCCAATCGCTGCTGCCATCAGAGGAGGAGAAGGAAGCTGTCAATCGGCAAAAATCCCGAGCGGCCCGCAGCTCCAGGATGCAGAATGTCAGGACGAGAAAGTCACCTGTTTTGATGATGATGATGATGATGATGACATTGCGGATCCAACGTGATCTTTTCAGCAGAATTTGCTTGCGAGCGCTTCATCATTGGACGAGGAGGAAGACGATGGGGTAGTGTCAGTACGGGTCCCGCCTCAAAAAGGGAGAGGGCGGTCGCACAAGTCCGCTGAGATTATTCCGCCAGCCATAATCAGCGGAAACACCGCTCCTCGCTTATTGCCGTCGAAAAGGTCCAGGACCTCTTAAGCCTCTGATTCACCCAGCGATGTCATATGCTGCCTTTGCCGTAAAGTAGAGTGAAGAATCTTAGGTGTTTAACTACCACCAACATGTCTAGTCACATGCAGCGAATGCATGAGTTGAAATGGAGGGAACACTTGGCGAAAAAAGGCCACACCGATCCAGCGCTTCCATCCACTGTCACACCCTCTGTCTGCGCCACCTCCTCCTCTGCCACTTCCAAGACCTAGCATTCCTCAGCTGCCCATGTCTCTCAGAGTCATGATAAAGGATCAGCCTCCACTTCAGCCTCCACCGTCGCCCGAGAACCACCACCACCACCAGAGACCCATCCTACCCATTCTCCTTCCACCAGTTTGACCTACACGCCATACAGCAGCCAGTCTAGCAGCCAGCCTTCTGTCTACCAGGTTTGTGAGCAGAAGAAACACTTTAATCCAAACCATCCCAAAGCCAAAATCCTGACTGGCGGCATTGTCAGGCTTTTGGCCTTGGAAATGTTGCCTTTCCGTCTGGTGGACACAATACCAGATGCTGAGGAGGCATTTCTTTTCCAGAAAAGCCGTCCCTGCCCTGGCCAGCCATGTGTCATCTAAAATCTCAAGCGCGTTGTCTGCATCTGTGTCCAGCAAAGTCCATCTGACCACTGACACATGGACTAGTAAGCACGGCTAAGGCCACTACTGTATATCTCTGTGACAGCTCACTGGGTGAGCTGGGTGGATGTCTCTGGTGGTGACGGTGGCTCTCAGGCTCGGCGCTCGCTCTTCAAAACCGCAGGGATGGTGTAGGGTTCTTTCACCCAAGGTCCACTGGTAGCATCACGTGCCCAGAGAAAACAAGCCGTGTTGAAATTAATCTGTCTTGGAGACCATCAACACACAGGTCAGGAGCTGTGGACCGAGCAAACAAACAAAGACCGACTTAAGATCATGGTGCACAACTATCTGTGTATCAACACTGATGTTTTTGGATGTGTTCCGGACCCAATCGACTTCTGGGTATCCAAAATGGATGAATGGCCCGAGCTCCCTCGCCATGCCATAGAGGTGTTTTCCTGCCCAGCAGCCAGCGTCATATCTGAGCGGACCTTCAGCACAGCTGGAGGAGTCATTACAGACAAACGCATCCGGCTTTCCACTGATAATGTAGATCGTTTGACTTTCATCAAGATGAATCAGGTGTGGATCTCTGATGATGTTGTGGCTCCAATTGCCGAGGTCACCGATTAGTTGCCAGTCTACTTCACATTCCGCTTCCAAAAGAAATGGTCCTCTTAATTTTTTTTTTAAAATGATCATTTCCTACTGCAATTTTTATTCTCAGTTCCCAAAAAGGTCATTTTGCTGGTTTTGCGGTGAGGAGACTGTAAAAAACAACAATTGTACACGATTTCATGAAAAAAACATATTCCATTTACTCTTACGCTTCTTCATTAAAAATTTTCGCAACGTCAATGGTTTTGGGGTTATGATGCAGTGAGATACAGCTATAATCAAGGTCCTTTGAAACAGAAATGTGGCTTCTAAGTGGCATTTCTCCCTCACAATTTTTAACAGTGGCTGAGAAGTCATTTTTATAATTGGCTGAGTGGCTGAGAAGTCATTTTTATAATTTTTTTGGATCATGTTGCTGTGAAATACAGCTATACTACAGGTCCTATTTTAAAAAATGTGGTTTCGAACAGACATTTGTTCTTCACAATTGTCAGCATTGGCCAAAGGGTAATGTTTTGAATTTTTGGGGGCATTTTGCTGTGAACTACAGCTATACTATAGGTCCTATTATAAAAAATGTGGTTTCTAACAGACATTTGTTCTTCACAATTGTCAACAGTGGCCAAAGGGTCATGTTTTGAATTTTTGGTGGCATGTTGCTGTGAAATACAGCTATACTACAGGTCCTATTATAAAAAACGTGGTTTCTAACAGACATTTGTTCTTCACAGTTGTCAACAGTGGCCAAAGGGTTATGTTTTGAATTTTTGGGGGCATGTTACTGTGAAATACAGCTATACTATAGGTCCTATTATAAAAAATGTGGTTTTTAACAGACATTTGTTCTTCAACATTGTCAAGAGTGGCCAAAGGGTCATGTTTTGAAATTTATGGGGCATGGTGCTGTCAAAAACAGGAATAGGTAGGACACTGTTAATGGACACATATTGCAAAATGAGACAAAACATTTAATCAAAAAAAGAGAAACACACCAGAGAGGCAGAGGGAGATTAGAGAGGTGAATAAGTGGCTCAAAAATCGGTGTAGGAAAGAGGGATTTGGGTTTTTGGAGAACTGGGCTGACTTCTGTCTTGGCTACAGACTCTATGCTAGGGACGGGCTGCACCTAAATGGGGAGGGTGCAGCTGTATTGGGTGACAAAATGGCTAGAAAACTGGAGGAATATTTAAACTAGGGACTGGAGGCGGAGGGAAACTACACATATAGCGTGCAAGAAAGTGAAGATAGAGAGCTGGGAATTTGTAATAAATCAGGGGGTGGAGTGGAGGGAGGGGGTGTAGCAATAGTTAAAAAGAATAGGGAGAAAGGAATAAAAACTGGAAAATCTCTAAATTGCATGCTAACCAATGCCAGGAGTATGACCAACAAAATAAATGAACTAGAAGTATTAATTGCAGAAGAAAATTATGACATAGTGGGGATAACTGAGACATGGCTGGACGAGAGCTACGACTGGGCGGTTAACTTGCAGGGTTATAGTCTTTTTAGAAGTGACAGTAAACACCGGAAGGGGGGAGGTGTCTGTCTCTATGTAAAATCCTGTCTGCAGCCAACAATGCGGGAAGATATAGGTACAGGTAATGAACAGGTGGAATCATTATGGGTAAATATACATGGGGGTAGTAACAGTAATATAATTCTAATAGGAGTCTGCTATAGGCCCCCAAATATAACAACCCATAGAAGATATGCTCCTCAGGCAAATAGATGAAGCATCTAATCAGAATGAGGTTGTTATTCTGGGCAACTTTAACTACCCAAACATAAATTGGGAATCTGAAACTTGTAGCTCTCACAAAGGAAACAGGTTTTCGTCTATAACTAAAGATAATTACCTTACCCAAATGGTGGCGGAACAAACTAGAGGAAAGTCCCTCCTAGACTTAATATTGACTAATAGACCTGACAGAGTAACAAAGGTTCAGGTTGAGGGGCACCTAGGGAATAGTGACCATAATATAATAAACTTCCATTTATCCTTCAATAGAGCTTTTTGTCATGGAGCCACAAAAACACTGAATTTGAGGAAGGCTTATTTTACCCTGCTTAGAGAGGCACTAAACTGTAATGACTGGGACAAGGTGTTTAAAAATAGCAGAACAAAAAATAAATGGGAGATCTTTAAAAAAAGGCGCCCACTGTGAGAGGTACATACCATATGGTAAAAAAATAATTAGAAACAGGAAAAACCCAAAGTGGATCAACAGAGATGTAAAGGAGGCAATAAAAAACATAAAGAAAGCATTTCAGCTACTAAAACAGGAGGACAGTGAAGAGGTGCTAAGAAGCTATAGAGAAGAAAATAAAGCTGGAGACAGAAAGACATATTGCCATAGAAAGTAAAACTAACCCCAAAATATTTTTTAACTATTTAAGTAGTAAAAAGATTAAAAAAGAAAATGTTGGTCATTTAAAAAGTACTGAGGGAGAGACTATAGAGGGCGATGAGAAAAAAGCAAACCTATTAAACAATTTCTTCTCCAATGTATTTACCGAGGAGAATGACCTTCCTGTTGATGAGCAAAGGGAGGAGGCAAATTTCAACTTAAATGTTTCTTGTCTAACCCAGGAAGAAGTGCAGCTCCATCTTAGGAAGTTTAAAATTGACAAATCCCGAGGCCCTGACGGTATACACCCACGTGTCCAAGGGAGTTAAGTAATGTGATAGATAGGCCCCTATTTTTAATATTTATGGACTGTATAATAACGGGGTATGTCCCAAAGGATTGGCGCATAGCAAATGTGGTGCCAATATTCAAAAAGGGGTCAAAAAGTGATCCTGGAAACTATCGGTAATTTAACCTCTGTTGTGGGTAAAATGTTTGAAGGTTTTCTAAGAGATGCTATCCTGGAGTATCTCACTGAAAATAAATGTATAACGTCGTTCCAGCATGGGTTTATGAAGGATCGGTCCTGTCAGACTAATCTCATCAGCTTCTAGAGGAAGTTAGTTCCAGACTGGATCGGGTGAGGCACTGGATGTCATATATTTGGATTTTTCTAAAACATTTGATACTGTTCCACAGAAAAAGGTTGGTAAGTAAAATGAGAATGCTTGGACTGGGGGAAAATGTGTGCAAGTGGGTAAGTAACTGGCTCACTGATAGAAAACAAAAGGTGGTAATTAACGGTACATACTCAGACTGGATCCCTTTTACTAGTGGGGTACCACAGGGCTCAGTATTGGGCCCTATCCTCTTTAATATTTTCATAAATGATCTTACACAGGGATTGCACAGTAGAATATCGATCTTTGCAGATGATACTAAGCTCTGTAAAGGAATCCACACAATAGAGGATAATGTGTTATTACAAAGGGATCTGGATAGGTTGGAGGCCTGGGCAGAGAAGTGGCAGATGAGGTTTAACACTGATAAATGCAAGGTTATGCACATGGGAAGGAAAAATCCATTACATGATTACATGTTAAATGGAAAAACACTGGGTAAAAGTGACATGGAGTAGGACTTGGGAATCCTGGTGGACAGTAAACTTAACTGTAGCAGCCAATGTCAGTCAGCAGCAGCCAAGGCTAATAGGATCATGGGTTGTATTAAAAGGGGCATATGGGAACATTATTCTCCCACTATACAAGTCACTGGTTAGACCACACATGGAATATTGTGTACAGTTTTGGGCACCAGTGCACAGGAAAGACATTGTAAAGCTTGAACAGGTACAAAGGCGGGAAACGAAAAAAATAATAAAAGGACTGGGTGGACTGCAATTTCCAGAAAGATTAGCAAGGTTAGGGTTACTTAGTTTATAGAAAAGACGGCTTCGGGGGGACATAATATATATGTTTAAATATATTAAGGGCCAATATAGAGATCTCGCTAAAGATTTATTTATACCCAGGACTGTATCTAGAACAAGGGGGCTTCCTCTACGACTTGAGGAAAAAAAGTTTCTACATAAACATGGAAAGGGATTCTTTACTGTTAGAGCGGTGAGACTGTGGAACTCTCTGCCAGAGGAAATTGTCATGGTGAATTCACTAACAGAGTTCAAGAAGGGCTTGGATGCATTTCTGGAGCGTGATAACATAACAAGTTATAGTGACTAAGATTCTGAAGAAGGGTCTGGATACATTTCTAGATGTAATATAACAAGTTATAGTGACTAGGATTCTGGAAGGGGATCGTTGATCCAGGGATTTATTCCGATTGCCAGATTGGATTCAGGAAGGAATTTTTTCCCTAACATGAGGACAATTGGCTTCTACCTCATGAGGTTTTTTGCCTTCCTCTGGATCAACACTTTAGCAACACTTTAACAAATGGGCTGAACTGGATGGACGTATGTCTTTTTTTGGCCTGACAAACTATGTAACTATGTAAAAGATGTGGTGGGATTCCATCCTATTTTAAAAATGTGTTTTCTAGAATTAAACTACTAAAAAACTTGCATGTACAAAATAGCTGATACATATTTTCCTTTGAATTGTACAAGGGAGGTACAGGAATACTTGAACAGATGTAGGTTATTCTGAGGACATGCAGTATGGAGCACATTCACCACCCCAAGAACAGAGACAATTTCCTCCAACACGTTTAGTAAATGAGAAAAAGAATGCCAAGCAAAAGGTCACCTGGGTGGAACAGGAGTGTCAACCACCAGCATTTCCAAGAGAAGCTCAAATGGTCCGCACTGATATGGAGATGCAAGCGCTCATGTAGAGGCAGAAATTTCTCAAGCGCTACCCAGGTCTTGCTGTTAAATGAAGGGGGGGGAGATCTTAGCTCACCTTTCCCCGCTTCGGGCACAGCTTCAGCAGGGGATGTTTTCTTTGCTGCTTAAAAGGGGAAATTTTTACATGTTATAGAGGGACAGACCAAACCCGGGGCCTTTCATCGCACCCAAGCTGGCCCCGGGCAGCTGAACCTCCATTTAACAGATGACTGACGGCAGCACTGGCTTTCACCGTTAGGGGCTCAGGAGGCTTAAATTTCTCTAAAAAATCAGATTTTGAAAAGGGGATTTTTGGAGGTTATGTAGTGTCAAAAAGGGCTCCAGGCTCCCAAAATTTCACAATTTGAGGGTTAAAATTTTCTGGGGTGGTGTCATATGGGGGGTTTCATCATTTGGTCCCCAGGGGGGGCTGTCCTAATCACTGAAGGGCGGCTGCATGAGGGCCTGGGGTCTTAGCTCACACTTCCCCCTTCTGCACTCTGTTTGAGGCTGTTTTCGTTTGGCCCTCTAAGGGGAAATTTTCAGTGTTTTAGTTCAAGCGCAAAGGGGGTTTTTCGCACCCAAATTTGGGCCCCGCAATAACCTCTGTTAACAGTACGACGCAGACGGGGGCTCAGCGTTTGGGGCCCCGGAGAGCTTCAAATTTTTCTAAAAAATCAGATTGAAAAAGGGATTTCTGTGAGGGTTAAAAATAGTGTCAAAAAGGGCTCCCGGCTCCAAATTGCACAATTTTTAGGGTTAAATTTTCTGGGGTGGGGTCAAAGGGGTTGCCATTTGTTCAGGGGAGTCTGTCCTTAATCACTGAAAGGATTTTGGGGAAAAATGAAACCCTTGAATTGATTGGCTGAAAACACTTCAGAGCCGGAGGGCAAATGTTTCTCAACAAGAAAATTTTTGGGGATAATTTGGACATTTTTTTTACTTTTGATGTGGGGAACGAAAATTTTACATCTATGCGTGTAAAAAAACCTTTTTAAACTCGGGGGGTGTTGTTGTATTTACACACTTGAAAAAAAACAAAAAAGTATTTTTGTAAAACTATAAATAAAAAAATTTCCTAAATAAATTCGTAAACAAAAGTCCTTTACAAAAAATATACAAAGACAGACACTTACAAAATGCATGTGCCCCTTTGTGATCTGTGGGTCAAACAGGTTTTGGGGTCATTCTGTGGTACGGACAGGGGTATAATTTTTCAGTTCAACAAAAAGGTGGTTTAAAAATACTTTCTTCGGCACTTTTTTTTAAACTTTGGGGGTTTATGCAGATTTTTGGGGTCATGCCCGGGCTCTCACCGCACCCAGAACTCCAGCCCGCTAGCTGAATTGCGTGTTAAAAGATGGGGGGCGGGAAACCGGTGGCCCGTTTACAGCCTCACCGCCGTGAAAGAATTTCCTTTTAACCCCCCTTGCAGTAAAGGGGGATTTTAGAAGGCCTATGACTTACTGGGAACATCGTTTCCCTTTTCTTACAATTTTAAAGTCACGGTGGAAAAAAGTCCAGTAAATGCAAGAACTGTGTTTTTGCATTATTTCGACAAAGTTTAAATCGGCATGGTTTTTTTTGTGTGGGGTTTTTTTTCGATATGCGAAATTTAGGTTAAATTGCACAAATTTTTTAATATCGCGCCCTTTTCAGAGTTCCGTCATTTTGGCGGCCATCAAATAAGCTTTGAGAATGAGCAGGGGGTGGGTGTGCGACTCTGAATGGATGTGTATGGTTGTGATTGGGGGGGCGCGGCCGAACACAGGCAGACCGCTGGCGGGAGGCTTTTTAAAGAGAGTGGATATTGTGCAGCCAGAATGTGCATTTACCCTGCATTGCAATGGGTTTTGATTAACAGTTTTTGGCCAGTTTTTTGGTGAAATATATTACTTGTTTTGTGAACCTGTTTTTTTAGGGGCAAAAAATAATTTTGTTATCGTTTTCACAATTTAAATTAGTATTTTTTTTCCCTTTGGTGCGGGAAAGTATTGTTCTAACCACCCCTTTCACTTAAATTTTTAAAACAGCAAATTTTTAGTAACCGCGGGGGATTTATGGGCAAAAAACGCCTTTTATTATCCTATAATTTAAAATAGGGGTTTTTTTCACTTTGGGGCAGGCCCAGTTTTTTTTCATAGGCCTCCTTTTACTTAAAAGTGAATCAGCAATTTTTTAGTCATGCGAATATTTATGGTGCAAAAAGGCCTTTTTTATCCCTATAATTTCAAATAGGGGTTTTTTTCCCTTTGGTGCGGGGCCCAGTTTTTTTATAGAGCCA
>JAODAL010065348.1:0-18276 GCA_025379985.1 Phyllomedusa bahiana | reverse complement strand
CGCCCTCGTTTCCTACCTTCCTGTTGCCGCCTTGCCCTGACCGTCTGCCTGCCTCTGCCCCACAAAACCCTGCCCCCTGCCCTACCTTCCCCTTTTCCCCTGACTACCCTTTGGATTACATCCTGCCCAAAGCAGTCCCCCCGGCCCGCCATGCAAGCTAGTACGTCGGGGGGTAACGCCCTTTTGGGGTACCCTCAGCCGCAGCAATCCCCCCCGGGCTTTGCGGCGGGTCTGGTGAAAACCGGGGGCTATTGACTCCGTTCCCTGCGTGGTTAACTACCACCGCTTCGGTGGGGGCGGATCCACCGTACCGTCCATTAACCTTTGCCTTTAATTAGGACATGAAAAATGTTATTTTTTGGGCGGTGAAAATTGGGTTTCTTGGAGTCCCCACGCTGAAAAACAACGTAATTAACCCCGGAGTAAATTGCCCCAAAAGAATTTGAGCCACCACAAACTGCTAGCTTTGAGTGTGTTACAATGCCTGTTTTTTTACGTAACAAAAAGAGAAAAATTTGAAATTTAAACCCTTTGTTGTGAATTATGCTACAGGAATAATGTTATATTTTGGCGGTAAAAATGACGGTTTCTTGGAGTCCCACAGCTGAAAAACAACGCAAATTTAACCCCCGGATGTAAATTGCCCCAAAGAATTGAGCAGCCAAAAAAGGGAATTGGTTTTTGTATTTTTTTAAAAAAATTTTTTTTTTTAAAATGAATACAACGGGAAAACTGCTTAGATCCCCTTGGGATATTCAATGTGCGTGAGAGATAGGATTTAAATGTTATGCAGTGCGTGGAGCACAGGGATTTCGATCCAATACCTCAAAAAATCAGAAATAGAACGTAAGGAAGCCGTTCTGAACAACTGAGACCCCCCAAAAAAAAGGGCAAGGGTTTTATATAGGGGGTGAAGGTCGATCGAGTCATTTTACCCCCCAGAAGGGGCCTGCCCCAAAGGAGTTTGGGGGGTTTTCCCAACCTAAGAAAAATGCAGGGTAGGTCGGTTAAAAGAGGGTTTGGGATGACTAAAGTTCTTTTATGAGGTTTAGTTGGAGATAGAGAGAGGACATGATGTCAGAGACAGCGGACAGACAGTCACGGTGTTTTGTAGCGGGGCAGGAGTAAAACTTGGGGAGGAAGTTATAGTTGAGTGTAACAGGTAGAGATGGTACGGGAAACAAATCGCTTGGTTTGTCCAATGGGGGCGTGCAGAGTGAAAGGGGAGAGGACCAAGAAGGACCCCTGAGGAACCCCGACAGCAAGATGGAAGGAAAGGAGGAGAACGGGAAAAAATGAGAACTGAAGGAGGGACGGAGGTGGAAGAGAACCAAGAGGAGAGGGGTGTCCGGGAAACGAGGGCGTGGAGCTGCTGAGGGATGGTGGGACCACAGTGTCAAACGTTTGCAGAGAGATCCAGAAGAACAGCAAGGTAGATCCCTGGTTTTGCTGTCAGGAATCATTTGAAACTTTAGAAAGAGCATTTCAGTTTCCATCACCTCCCCGTGCTCCTGCCCCTCCCCCTTTCACCGGGGTAAAAAATCACTCATTTCCCCAGAAAATGCTTCTGCTCCAATGTCCTCCCCTCCCCTTCCCTTCCTCCTTTTCAGCCCCCACCAGAACCTTGGGCCGTGGAATTAGTCCCCACGTCTCCGTCCCCTCCCCAGACTATTTTTCAGCATCTGTTCCAGGACATGAAGCGTGGAATGACGTTATTCACCCCGTAGTCCTGGCGATGACAAAAACGGGCCCTCCTCGAAGGGCCCTCAACAAACGGAAGGTGTCACGCAAAAAACTGCACGGGCGACATAAAAATTTACACAGGGGGTACCCTGTCCGCCTGGATCATCAAAAAATCGTTAAAGTTTTCTTGTTAACATGGGTTTTCCAAAACTGGCGGGCTGGAAATTTCCCAAACGGATGGAAACATCGCATATCAGAGTTTTTTGGGGAAAGGCCGTTCTGCCGCTGCAACTCGTGGAGGGGGTTCCTGGGTTTTTCGAAGGTAAAGTGCATGCACAGTTTCCTGGCCCTTTTTAGAACTTTGAAACCTGTGGGAAAACTTCAGGAAAACCCTTTTTAAACCAATTTAAACGTGCGCCATGCAGGGCGCTGGCCACCCTCCTTGGTGGCAGCGCGGACACCATTTTCCTTTACCATGGTTCCCTTTTCAGTTGGGGCGGAGAAAGCACACATCGATTTCTTGTGCATACGTGGACAGTTCCTCCCCTGTGTGCTTCGTTTGCCCAGGCAAGCCGGTAGAACTGTGTACACCGCTGTGCCCCACACAAAGGGTATGATGGGGAGTACTTGTGGAGGTGAATGGTGGGGTGGAGGAGGAGGAGGCGGCATTTGGGAGGAGCCACAGTTTGACAAATTGGGGAGAAAGCGGGCTCTCCCTGTCCAAGTTGTTGGTGTGCCCGGGCGGGGAACCATTCCCCGGGCCCGTAAAGGACTGTTTTCCCCCGACCCTAGTTTTAATCCAAGTCCCCCGTGCCGTGCCCTTGGAACAAACCGATAAGTCAAGGACTGGCCCCCCCTTTTTGTTCTACATATTTATGAAGTGCTGGTACGCCTTTTTGGAAAAAAAAATTACGGCTTGGAACTTCCATTCCCGGGTTGGCACAAGCCCTTGTTTCTGAAAAGGTGCCCGAGTCCCCATTTGGAAAGGGGGGACTGCGTACAACAACTTGGACAGGGAAAAGGTCAGCGCTGCACTTAGGATGGTTGGATGCATACTGTTGTTTTGCAATCGCCTGTGAACGACTGCGGCGCCAGAGTGCGAGGGGAAAGGGGCATCTGGAAAAGGGAGATGAGCAAAAGAAAACAGCTCCCGTTGCAGAGGGGGTGGAGCCTTGATGGCTGCAAGGCATGCGTGCCCCGGGCCCCTGTCTGCGCGGCGGCAGGGTGGACCCCCACATCGAGCCCGTTTCTCCCAGGCCACCGGATGGTGAAGCTGATGTTTGACGCAGGGGTTTTGGGGCCAATGTTAGCTCCCCGGCCCCCGGTTCACTTTTGCCACAATTTACATATACCCAAAATTTACTCCCCGGTGTTTTAGCAAAGAACTCCCCACCGCTGAGTAGCTGATTTTACCGCCAAGTCTGCACTGGTGACATTACTGCCGCTGCCTCGTGACCCCCCGTCCGCTACTTTTTTGGAACTGCAACGGGTTTTTTACCCGTGGGGCCCCTTTGGGTCCGACCTCAAACGGCTATCCTGCGACCACGGCCACACAACCCCCTTGGGCTGCGGGGCACTGCCCGACGCACAAGGAGCCTCTTTTCCTGACGTGATGAAAGCCCTTTCTTCACCGGGTCCCCAAAGGGGGTCGGGGTAATTTATCATTATTTTTTTTATCGCACTGCTGTCCCCATCACCGGGCTTGGTTTTTGCCGAGGCTGACCCCTCACAACATGACCCCCCATGCCCCTCTCCAAAAACTATACTTTGCCGCCCCTTTCATGAAAAAAGCCAACCAAAACAACGCTTTAAAAACCCCTGGATTAAATTTTCGCCAAAAAATTGAGCCCACAAACTACTAGCTTTGTGCGTGTTAAAATGCCGTGTTTTTTACGCTCACAACAAGAATAAAAAAATTTTAATTTAACCTTTTTCTTGTGAATTGGGTACGGAAAAATGTATATATTTTGGCGGTGAAAAATGCCCCTTTTGGAGTCACCCAGCTGAAAAACAACGTTTTAAATAACCCCGGGATATAAATTGCCCCAAAAAATCGACCCAAACCAAAAACTACTGCTTTGTAGCGGTTACAATGCCGTGTTTTTTACCTACACAACAAGAGAAAAAATTTAAATTTAAAACCTTTGCTTGTGAATGAGGTCAGGAAAATTATATTTTTTTGGGGGGTGAAATGACGGTTTTTGGGTCACCAAAGCTGAAAAACAACGTTTAATTTACCCCGGATGTAAATTGGCCAAAAAATTGGCACCACAAACTATAGCTTTGTAGGGTTACAATGCCCGTTTTTTTTTACCTACACAACAAGAGATAAAATTGTAATAAACCTTTGCTTGTGAATTAGGTACGGAAAAATTTAAAATATTTTGGCGGTGAAATGACGGTTTCGGGGATCACCACAGCTAAAAAAAATGCTTAAATTAACCCCCTGGATGAAAAATTGCGCCAAAGAATTGAGCCACCAAAAAACACTAGCTTTGTACGTCTACAAGCCGGTTTTTTTTTTTACGCTACACAACAAGAGATAAAATTGTAATTAACCTTTGCCTGTTGAATTATACATGAAAAATGTATAATTTTGCCGGGAAAATTTGGTTTTTTTGGGAGTCCCCCACAGCTGAAAAACAACGCTTAATTAAACCCCCGGATGAAAAATTCCCCAAAGAATTGAGCAGCCAAAATGAAGTGGTATTTGATTTAAAAACTTTTTCTTTAAATAATACAACGGAAAAGGTTTAGCCCCCCTTGGAATTCAATGTCTGGAGCGATAGGATTTAAATGTATACAAGTGCAGGGACCACACTGGATTTCAGATCCAATCCCCTCAAAAAAATGAAAATGAACGTTAAGAAGCAGTCCGAGAAAAAGCGAGACACCCACAAAAACGCTTTTTAAAAAATCAGTTCTTCAGTAAGAGCTATCAGCGCGCAGCCCTTCCCCTGATCAGTAAGTGAGAGGAGTTTTGGCTCCCAGGCGCGCCTGGACTTATATATTGTGGTGCGTCACAGACCCGCCTTCTTGATTGGCTTCATCTCTGACATGTCATGCGGCTACCCCTTCTTCCTCCCAGAGTGCTTTGCCCCATGAACCCCCTGTGCTCAGAACCAAAGTTTTCCTGAAATTCTAAACAAATTTCCCACTTCTTTAAAGAATCGATTCCCCCACTTAAAAATTGATCAATAAAAATTGGGGTAACGAAAAAAAAAATTACATCAAAAAAATCTGTTTTTTTTCTGTTACACCCTACTTTTGACCCTTGACTAACAAAAAAAAAGAAATAAAATGTTTTTATTGAATTAAATTTTTTTATTTTTTTTTACCCCTATATTATTGTTCATTTTATATACGATCGGTACAATTTGTAGTCTTATCATTTGATTTCAGCAATGTACATTTTTTTTCCAGATTGCATTAGAAAACCCATAAACCCCGTTAGCTCTCCAGGGGCCCAAAATACCCGCCTCTTTTAAAACTTACCAATCACAAAACGACCCCTCTGCTTTCTTTTCCCCATAAACTCTATGAAAAGAGTCCCTTGATTGGCCGGCATAGCCAAGCCCCCCAGTAACCAATCAGTCTTTTCTGCCTTTTGACTGTATTTTGAACTGTCCCGCCTTTGAATTTGTTGGTCAAATTTCTCCATAGGTTTTAATTTAGAGATGGGGGAAATCGATTCTAACAAGGGGAAATTTATTTAGAATTTTCAGGAAAACTTCGGTTCGGAAAGAATCGAATTTTGGGGGGTACTTCGCGTAAAACTAGGTGTTTTGATTGATAAAAGGCTGCGAGCACATGGCGCTACATGGGGCAAAGCCTTGGGGGAAAAAGGGGGCATCCCCTGCTGACATGTGCAGAGATGAAGCCAATCAGGGCCCGGCGGGATTTGTGAAGTCACCGCATATATAAGGTCTGGGCCGACCCGGGGGAGCTCACTTCCTCTCACTGTGCTCTCGGGGAAGGTGCTGCCGGGGTGATAGCTCTTACGAAAAATTGTTTTTTTTAATAAGCGATTTCTGTGGGGGGTCCAGCTTGTCTCAGAGTGTTTTTCTTAAGTTTATTTCTAATTTTTTGGGGTTTTGGTTTGAAACCCAGTGTGCTTTTCCGCAGCGAAATTTACATTCAATTCCAAGGGGGTCTAAGCCGTTCTGTTGAATTTTAAAGAAACAGCGTTTTTTACAAAAAAAATACCACTTCATTTTTGGCTGCTCAATTCTATTGCCAATTTACATCCAGGGGTTAATTAAGCTTTGTTTTGCTGGTGTGCTGACCCCAAAAAAATGTTTTTTTTCAACGCCAAAATATAAAAACTTTTTTCCCTTTTCCTAATTCACAAAAAAAGGTTAATTAAAAACTGTACTTTTTTGGGTGTGGCGTAGAAAACCGCAATTGTAACAGCTACAAAGCTACTATTTTGTGCACTCAATTCTTTGGCGCAATTTACACAGGGGTTAATTAGCGTTTTTTTTGCTGGTGGCTAAAAAAATAAAAAACCGTCTTTTTCAAACGCCAAAATATAAAAATTTTTCTGTCCCCTAATTTACAAGAAAGGTTAATTCAACTGTATCTCTTTTTTTTTTGGGGTAGAAAACACGCAATTGTAAAAACGTACAAAGCTTCGAGTTTGTGGGGCTCAATTCTTTGGGAAATTTTTATCCGGGGGTTTTAATTAAGCGTTGTTTTGTGGTGTGCTGACCCCCAAGAAACCGTCTTTTTCAACCCAAAATTATAAATTTTTTTCCCTGTAGCCTAATTAAAAAGAAAAGGTTAATTACAACTGTTCCTTGTTGTGTGGCGTAGAAAACAGAAAAAGTAACACGCTACAAATACTAGTTTGGGGGGCTCAAATTCTTTGCGCAATTTAACCAGGGGTTAATTAAAGGTTTTTTTGGGGCTGGTGTGCGACAAAAAAAACCTCTTTTTCAACCCAAAAAATTAACATTTTTCCTGTAGCAATTCACAAAAAAGGGTTAATTTACAACTGTTTCTTGTTTTGTGGGTAGAAAACACCAATTGTA
Organism: Phyllomedusa bahiana; assembly: GCA_025379985.1. Classification (NCBI taxonomy): domain Eukaryota; kingdom Metazoa; phylum Chordata; class Amphibia; order Anura; family Hylidae; genus Phyllomedusa; species Phyllomedusa bahiana. The sequence continues at coordinate 11,560 of JAODAL010065348.1, read as the reverse complement.
ACACGCTCCCAAAAGCACTAGTTTGGCGGCTCAATTCTTTGGCGCAATTTACACCCAGGGGTTAAATTTAAAGCGTTTTTTTTTGGGGTGTGTGAAAAAAAAACTGTCTTTTTCAACGTCAAAATATTACATTTTTCCTGTAGAAATTTTCAGTCCGAATTTTTAATTAAGCGTTTGTGCTTTTCATTTGTAAAACCACAGTGTTTTTAAACGCCCAAAAACAAGAAAAATTTTTCCTGGCCTTTTTTGGGAGCGCTTTATATCCAAGGGGTTACCCAATCTTTTACTGGGTTTCTTTGGGGGTTAAAAAAACGGGGTGTATATTTATATATACAGATATCTTCATCAAACAGTGGTCTGTACATTTTAATAAAACGTATGTCAGACAGAGAGGTGCAGGCTTTGCACCTGCGAGTGGCAGTGGCCAAAAAATTGGAACGGGCCCCGGGTCGCAGCACAGCAAAGGGGAGTGCAGCAGGGGCACCGGTGAGGCCACAACGCCGCTGTCATCTAACGGCCGTGTTTTTCAGAAAACCCAAAAGGTTTTTGATTGGTTACTAGTCATCTTTCCCTTCCCAGTGCTCTGAAACCCCCATCCAAGAGCGGGGGGAACCTAAACCCAAAAACCCAAAGTTGGCAGGGGCCGGGAGGGTAGGGGCCCCACCTGCCCCTCACCCGTCTCTGTCCCACCCGGGTTCCCTCAGCCAGAATCCTATGGGGTCTGGGCTCAGCGCCCTATATAGCAAGGTGAAAAATTTGAGGGAGGGCAGCAGCAGCTACGGGCAGCGAAGAAATGGGGCCCAATATCCCCTGCTTCTTGCAGTAGGCGGAAAGTAAGATGTGGAGAGTGGCGGGGAGGTCATATTGTGAGGGGCACCCCGGGCATCCCAAGCCCGGTGATGAGGACAGCAGTGACGATGAAACCAAATAGATGATGATGTAGCCGCCCGCATTGGGGACCCGGTGAGGAAAGGGGCTTCATCATCGTCAGGAAGAGGGCGCGTTTGCGGGGGTCAGGCGCAGGGGGGGCCAAAAGTGGGTGGGGTTTGGGGTGAGTCAGCAGGATAGCGCAGTGTGAGGTGGGGACCCCAAGGACCGGGGAAAAAAAAACCCGCTTCGCAGGTCCAAGAAAGTAGCTGCACAGGGGCTCAGCGAGGCCGCGGCGGCAGTAGTCACTCAGTGCGGACGTTTGGGGGTAAAATCCGATACTCGGCGGTTGGCAGTTCTTTGCTAAACACCGGGGGAGCCCAATATGGGTATATTAAACTGTGGGCGAAATGAAGCGTGGCCCCTTTGGAGTTAAAGTTGGCACAAAGGCCCCCTTTAACACATGCAGGTTTCCCCTCCGGTGGGCCCGGGGAAAGTGTCGTGTGGTGGGCCATCCGCCCCGCAGCAACAGCGCAGCGCAGCGCCAGTGGCACGCTTGCACCCAGCAAGGCTCCCCCACCTCGAAAGGAGCTTTTTCTTTGACTCATCTCCCGGCCAGATGTCCTGTCCTCGCTACTCAGGGGGCCGCAGTGTTTAGCGAGGCGATTTCAAAGAGACAACAGTATGCGTCCAACATCCCAAGGTGCAGTAGTGACCCTGCTCCCGTCCAAGTGTTGGACTGCAGTCCCTCCCCTTCCAAATGGTGGACTCTGCAAAAGTTCAAGAACTATTTGGGTTGTGCGACCGAGATGGAGAGTTCCCCAAACCATAATTTATTTTCCAAAAAGGCATTCCAGCACTTTTATAAATTGTTTGAAAGAAGGTGGGTCAGTCCCTTTACTTATCGGTTTGTTCCCGGTGCACGGCAGCGCGGACGCTTTGGAGCTGGGGAACTCGGCAGGGCCAGTACATGTCCTTTCGGCCCCCTGGGGTGAATGTTTCCGCCCAGGACACCACAAATTGACAGGAGACGCCGCTTTATCCTCCCCGTTGTCAAATGCGCACCAGCGCCAATGTCCCACTCCTCCCCCCACCACCCCACCCATCTCAGCCCCCCAAGTACTGCTCCATCATACCCATGGAGGGGGCCCGGGTGTCACCAGTTCTACACCGGGCCCCGGCCCCAAAAAAGTCCAAAAGGGGGGAACTGCTCCACTATCAGAAGAAATTTGTGTGGGTTTTTCCCCGCCCCTCCCAAAACGGAACCATGGTGCGACAATGGGGGGAACATGGTGCCGGCTGCACCCCGGGGGGGATGGCCATGCGCCCTGCATGGGGCAAATGTTTAATGGGTTTGAAAAGGTTCCTGAAGTCTTCACAGTCTTCTAACATTCTGAAATGGCAGGAAAAATGTGATGCACTTTTCCATTCGTACAAAGTAGGGAAAACCCTCCCCGGTTGCAGCGGCCCGAAAAGGCCTCCCCCAACACACTCTGATTTCGATGTTTCCACCCCTGGAATTCCCGCCTGCACATGTTTTACCGACTGTATGAACAGAGAAAGGCCATTATCATTTTTTGATGATCCAGGGGAGACAAAGTACTCCCCTGTGTAAATTTGATGCAGCCATGGAGCTCATGCGTGACACCTGCCCTTTGTTGAGGCCATTCGAGGAGGCAGTTATTTGTCAGTCGCCAGGCTCGGATAATAACGTCTTCCACTGCTTTTCATGTCCTGGAACAGATGCTGAAAAATCTGTTGGGCAGGGACTGGAGACGTGGCGATACATTCGTGGCCGTGAGTCCGGGGGGGAATGAAATGGAGGAGGAGGAGGAGGACATTGGAGCGAAACTTGTCTGGTAAATGAGTGGATTTTCTACCAGGTGACAAGAGAGGAGAAGCAGGGGCAGTGGAGGAGGTGGGTGGGGAGAGGAAATGAGGAAAAAAACCCCCCAAACACCGTGCAGTATACAGTTGGGAAAAGGAAAGGGAGGGGGCCCCTCGGGGTCACTTGTGCAGATGGCCCCCGCATGCTTATTTTCCTGGTAGTGACAGCCGTATAGTAGCATCCGGCAGAGGGTGACTTCTGGCTCTCCCCCCTACTGGACCCCCCGCTACCCGGGCCAAAATGGGGCCTTTTTCCCAGCTTTGAGAGGAAGAAAAAAATCAAAAACATGGGAAATCCTCCGTAATAGTTGGCCCCTGCCTATTCGGCTCACCCTCCTCGACAGGTTGACCGGGGGGTTTCCCAGTGCTCCTACTACTGCCGCGGCTGCTGGGGGGGTGGGGGGGGAGGACAGTACCATTCCATCAGAGTAACCTAAGTCTGGAGTCATGATGAGCAGCTTCCTTCACCCCCCTGTGGGAGGGAGTGCCCGCGCAGCAGCCAGGGCCCGGAGGTCCCGAACAAAGGTTGTGGCCACTTGGGCAGCACTTTGCCACCTCAGTTAGAAAATCCGTGGATACTGGGGCACCAAAAAAAAAAAAAAAAAAAAAAAAAACCTATTTGGGGGGGGGCCCCAACTTGCCGAGTTTTAGTGGGGAAGCTGTCCTGCCCGACCCCTAGTGTGGCTCAGAGGGGTGTTCAGTCGCGGGGGCCATCGTTACCCCCAAAGGGGAACCGCTTTTCCCCCGGGAAATGTGGAACGGGGTGCCCCTTTTTTAAAATGAATCAGGGTGGATCGGCAGGATTTCCCCAAAAACCAATGCGTCAGTCTGGGTTCAAAATTTTCCCAGTACTATTCTGTGCCGCCCCCGCGATGCCACACATCTGCTGCCAGTTTCTCCTCTGCCCACCACCCTCTTTACCATGGGCTGGTATTTCCACACACTCAACACTCTGTCATTGTGCCCCTCTAACCTCATGCTGTGCTGTGTTTTCTGTTGCCTGACATCCCCACCTGTGTCATTGTGACACTGTTGCCTCTGCTGCTGCTGTGGTGTCCATGTCCTCCACACGTGCATGTGCCACTGCCTGACCTCATCTGCTGCCGCCCTGACCTTCGCTTCAGTCATTGTGCACTCTGTGGCTTCCTCCTGTTTTGCCACCTCCAAAAAGCATTTTGCCCCTGCACCTCATTGCTGCCGCCGTGACCTCCACACTGTTTTTATTTTTGCCACTCTGTGGGCCCAATACTGTTTTGCCCCCCTCCAGAATGTCATTGTGCCACTGCCTGACCTCATGCTGCTGCTGTTGGACCCCCAATGTGTGATTGTCCTCTGTGGCCTAATACGTTTTGCCACCTCCAGAAAGTCATTGTGCCACTGCCGTCTCATGCTGCTGTTTGTGACCTCCACACTGGTGATTGGCCACTCTGTGGGCCTTTAAAAAAAAAAAAAAAAAAAAAAAATTTTTTTGCCACCTCCAGAAGTCATTTGCACTGCCCGACCTCATGGCTGTGGTGCTACCCTCACCTCCACATCTTCACTAATGTTGCCCCCGGGGGTCTCGTTGCTTTTTTCAGCTTTCGCTGGCATGACTTTATAGGTACATCCCCCCTTTAGTTTTTGGGCATTTTGCCCTCTTAAGTGCCCCGGGAATTTTAAGTGAAGCGATTTTAAAAGCGGCCCCGGGAGTTAAATTGCGTTCTAAAAACACAACATTGTATGAAGACCAAACCCAAACTCCCTCTCATATTTAAGCATGGCACAAAACCCTTTTACAGCACCCCCCGGCTCTGTGCCCTGGGAAAAAGTGCTTTTTAACACGATTTTGCCGAAAGGGAATTCGGAAAGAAAAAGAATTTTGTCGGAAAATTGTCGAAATGCGAATCGAATTTTTGGAAATTCCCCCATCTTGTTATAATGGGTTCTTGCTCCCATTCTGATTGGTCAATACGCCCATAGGTTAGAATGGGGCCCCTGTCACTCCTATTCTGATTGGCTGGTTTTTTGCCGACAATGAAAAGGCTTAAACAAATTTTAATTATGTATTTCCGGGAATTTCTTATTGCAAATTTCCCATTTAGCGCCGGTCTCGGCGCAAAAAGTTTTGTTAAAGGGGTTTAATGATTTATTTTTAGAGAAGGGTTTTAGTCTTTTTCTGATAATGTTTTACACTTAATAAAAATGATTTTTTTTTTCATACTCATGCCGCACACGAGAGGCCCCAGATTCATTGTGCGATCTCTCCATAATACAATGGGGCAAGTAGCTCGGCTTGATTGGTGGGATAGACAAGCCCCCGCTAGCTCAAAATCAGCTCTTTTCTGCCTTTTTATGTTTTGTAAAATGTCCCCCCCTTTGTTTTTGATTGGTTCTAATTCCATATTTTTAAATGGTTCACTGTCGCTCCTTTTTCTGTTGGTTGGTTTATGCGCCCAATGAGAACGCTTACAGAATTTGGGAATTCTTTATTTCCCGGAAATTTTTCTCTATATCCCAAATTTCCCTGATGTAGGGGTCTCGGCGAAAAGCGTTGTTAGGTTGAGTGATTCTTTTTTTAAGGGTTTTTCAGCTCTTTTTCAGAGTTTTTTACACTTAAAAAAAAATTTTTTTTTTAATCACCCCAAATGCCGCCGGTGCCTAGCGTGGATTTTTTTTCCCATCTCTCCATGACTACAAGGGGAAAAGTGCCACGTTGATTGGTGGGATAGCCAAGCCCCGCTATTAACCAATCAGCTCTTTTCTGCCTTTTTACTGTATTTTGAACTGTCCCCCTTTTTGAATTTGATTGGTCAATTCTTCTCCATAGGTTATAATGGTTCCTGGCTCCATTCTGATTGGTGGTTTATGCGCCCAAATGAAAATAGTTTTCAGAATTTGAATTACTGTTTTTCCCCGGGAAATTTCCAATATCCAAATTCCGTTGTAGCCCGTTCTTGATTTTTGGAAAGGAATTTTATTTAGTATTTTTTTTTGTAGGTTTGGAGCTCTTTTTCAGAGAATATTTGTACGCCTTTTTAAAGGTGATTTTTTAGATTCCTTACTCCATGCGGCTAAGGACATCTTTAATGATTTCTCGCTGTTTTCAAGCCCTTGTCTCGAAATCGGAAACATGTTAGGGCACCAGTCCCCCTGACGCCTTAGTCCCGCACTGCTCCCCACACAACTGGCGAGGAGCGGTGAACTACTTTTCCCCATGTATAGAGCGACACCCTCCTCGGACGGAGGGGCAATCTAGGCGCACAGCCACACACTGCGACCAAGTCCCGACAGCTGCTCCCCGCACACCTCGGCGAGGCGTGGGCAACGACATTTTCACATGCATGTCCTGAGCGCGCCCAGAAACGGACATAAAATCAGGCGCAAATTTCGCCAGGAAAAACTGGTGTGAAACAGGGCGCCCCGATGTGGCGTGCTTCATACCATGTTGCCTATGTTTCTGAAAAGCCTCATAAATCACAAAAACATCTATAAAATAAGGAATCATGTCACTTGTGTCGGTTGTATTAGACCCAAGGATCAAACCTTACTTCTGGCTTCCCCCCCGTAAGGTGTCAAAGTGTGTTGTGGTGACAACCAGGTGAGAAGTACAGAGACATAGTGTTTCTGCACTACAGTCACACATGGTGGTGTGTTAGTGTCCTTGGTTTGGGGATTGCATGTGTTCTGATGGCGTCGTTGGGGAGCTACAGTTCATGAGGGAAACCATGATTGCCAACATGTAATGTGGAACATAGATGATTGGCCAGAGCCATGAAACCCCTCCCTTCTGGGAGGCAGTGCAGTATCCTACATGTTAACGTCCACAAAAACACCTCCAAGATGACCCTGCCTTGCTATTTGGGTATGAGAATGAGGGTATAGGTGCTGGACTGGCCAAGCATGTCACCAGACATAAAACCCTATGGAAAAATCTGTAGGTGCATCATCTAACAGATAAGATGGAGGATGAGCGCAAGGTATATCTCTAACAATCCTCCAGCTCTATGTTTGTCGTCATGGAGGGGGAAAGAGGATTTCCAGTTGAGGCTGGCAACACTGTAAGCTCTAAGTGGAACTCATGGCCCAAGAGAGACTTAAAGCATTGCTGATAATTATAGGGGCCGCTCAAAATTACTGACACATTGGCACAATTTGTCCATTTGTCCCAATTTGTTTTTTTTCTTTTTAGGCGACAGACTCAATCTTTACTCTGTTCTGCTACACTAGCCTATCATTACATGTGACTTCTTTCATTGTATCAACTGAGTGTCAGATCTTCAAGTGTGTGTCCCATGTGAGAAAAGCTGTATTATGCCATATTTTTATCCATAAAATATTGAGGGTCAGTATACACACTTATTTGTGAGTTAACCATTTAACTCTGATCCAAGCTTGTCTTTACATCTTTATGCAATGTGTGGACTCAGTTGTGACTACAGCATCTAATGTCAACTTACAAGAGTGGTACGGCAAATCATTTAGCTCCTAGGCAAACACAATGTTAAATGGTTGGTGATGTTTGGGTGTGCCTTGGCTATGGCCAGGGGCTATTAGGTCAGCGGGGCCGACAGGCCCACCTTCTTTCCTACGCAAGCTGATAGAATGTTTCTAGGCTCCAGTTAGAGCATTTAATTTGATAATTTGTTTACAAGATAAAAGACTGCCCTAGTCTCTCTTTGTAGTACTCTGCAAACTCTTCAAGTTTTTATGATTATCAGTGTTGGGACACGATACAGGAGGATCTGGTCATCTTAGCCCGTGAACAAGTGCTGATGCTTGGTAGAAGGGAAACGTAAAACCACTGGAGAATATCCTCATCTTATGTCGCATTAAAATCCTTTACATTGTTTTTCAAATAATTGTCTATTCAAATACTTTAATCCCCCCCCCTAACTATCCTTCCTTGAACCAATAAGGTATTTGAGCATCATACCACCTTTATACTGCCCTCCAGAGGATTTATCATTATTATCTTATTTACCTCCTAATCAGACTGTCATTATAGTTATAGAAAAGAATCCTCTTTACAATTAACTCTCTATACTACATGTACATTACGCTTTCATGTGCTAGCTATAGCTGACTATTGAAGACGATTTTTTAAGATTGAATCCTAGATACCCTATTCAGGGATCCTTATTCATTTAACCCCTTAATATGTCTATACACTACCTGATGGTTTTGGGGGTCTAGTTGTTCCTTTTCAGGTTTCTAGGGAGAAGGGCAATCCAACGCGCTCTGTTCTATCGCGTAGAATTGCAGTTTTAAATGTGTTCTGGTAGTGTAGTTATTCTTTAGAGACTGAATACTGTTACTCTTGATAGGCCAGTGCAAGGGCATCCATTAGATCCAACTTAAGAACTTTCAAGAATGTTCCTCTTTCATCTTTTTTTCAAAGGATATGCAAGCTGTATATTATAATGTAAAACGTGGTTTTGCTCACTACAAAGATCAGCTGCTTGTTGGTTCACAACATGTGAGGAACAGGTAATTGAAGGATTTTTCATGGAAATGATGAATTGTTCCATTTGATATTGCCCTGGTCAGGAGTAGGAGATTTTATCTGCCCTGAGTGATACAATTGCACTATTGTAAGGGATTGGTGGATCGCTGTAACCACCGCAAGAGATGATAGTTTTGAAACACAACGCCAGGAGAGCGGAGTCTAAGTAGCCCCCGGTATTCTCCCAGAGAACCGACGCAGAAGCGGGGAAGTGGACTTGATGCCGGCTGATGCTACCAGGTCGCTTACCCCTGACGTGACTTGCTTGCGATTGGTGGAAGGGGTAGTGCGTCGGGTACAGAATCCGTTATCTGGAGACGTAGTCCGGGGACTGGCAGGAGGTCAGGTATTGGGGCGGCAGAGGTTCGTGGTCGTGACAGGCAAGGCGTCAGGACAGGCGGCAAAAGGCCATGGTCAGGAAAAGTAGCGGAACAGACTGGGACACAGGTAATCAATAATACGGAAACTCCTAACTCTCCTTGAAAACACAGTTCGAAACGCAACGCCAACTCAATCTGGCAGATAAGGTGCAGGATGGCGCTTATACCAGTATTAATAGGACAATGAAGGACGCAGTTAAGTGGCGCAAGATTAGCTGGGTTTGCACTGGACATTGACAATCCAGACCATGCCATCGGGCGGACGCCGGCGACCTTAAAAAGAATTAATAGAGGGAAAATGGCGGGTTATTCACTGCGCAAGCTGGCTGGGGGACAGACCTATAGGTGCTAGAGATCACATGGGAAGCTTTTTTTATATGTTGGGTACGGGTAAAAAGTGCTTTCTGGGTCCGTTGATGCACCGGCTAAGCAATGGGGTTATGGAGTCGCGGTTGTGGCTAGCTGGGCATTTAGACCTTTTTTTAAGGCGCCGAACCCATGAGGTGGCAAGTGGGGGTGGAATTTCTTTTGCTTATGTTTCTTTTAAGATACTAGGTTCGGCTGACAGGCACACACGTGTCCATGGCCCCGCCATGACAATCCATAATATCCGCCCTTTACTGATTAGAAAGAGTGTGAACCAATAACTACGGACCCGATGTTTGGTGTTCACTTGATTGGAGCACTGAGTTCATTGTTATTCGCTCTAAGACTAGTAGTTACATTAATTGCCTTGTTTAGTAATTAGTTTTCACTCCCTCAAGCACAGTACATTTGTTAAACTCCTTTGTGTGTATGCATGCAACTATAATTTCACTGTCATAAGGACAAGAATAATCGTATCTCGGACAGCAGTATTTGTCAAGGGTTGTTGTTCAGGCCATACCCCTGTAACTGGCCACGGTGTGGGGGAGTGGATTCTTCTTCTACTGACTGAAATTGAGAGATGAGATAAAGCCCCTCCCCATTCACCAGTTCAGCATATGCACAGGATTCAAAAAAACGGACGGGAAGATTGTGCTGTGTTAGAATTTGTTTTGATTTGGTTTCGGATATTATCTTTTTTATTCCGCAGGTGCGTGAAAAAAAAGAGAACCGCTGGATGGATAAACTTCCGTGCATGTGGGGACTGCTGCCACGGCCGCCCCCCCCCCGTTTCCCCTCGCTCCCGCACGCACCATTGTGTGTTCATTTTCTGTGTCCGTTTGTTATTAGCGCGGTCTGCACAAAACCGCAAAAACGGCTGAAAAAAACCGCGGGCTGAAAAACCGCTGTTCTCGTTGGGAGGACATGCCACCTTGATTACGTTTGTCAGCTTAGAAGATAGCAGGTGCAATTTAGCTAAATAACTGATATAGAACCAGCCACCCAATGCCTAAAACAGTCGGGTTGAAGTTTATGATAACTGGACTGATAATACTGTTTGAAACTGCACTAGTGAGGTATAGAAAAGACATTGTAAATTTATTAGTAGATCCACGAGACGTGTGAATAACCATTCATTTCGTAGTGGGCTAAGTACTGTAATTATAAATTATTATTTTGGCCGACCCGTGCAGTGTTCGTCATATAATTTAATTTACATTTTATACTGAAAATATTTTTAAGGAACAGATCCTGTATTTGAATTAATTTCCGTCATGGTGCTACACCCTATGGAACGTACATTTAATTATTTAGCGCGGTGAGTGTATTAATTATAGTCAAGTCATGTACTTGTCATTGCTCGACCAGAACTACAGCTGTATATTAATTTTTTACACTCCATGATTATTGTTTAGCTGGTCTTAAATTTTTTCTAATCTAACCTGAATAAGTGCCCTTCATCAAACAAGGCATTTCCTATGGTACGACCCCACAGGCTACTCATATGTCGCTGTCTGCATTCTTATATGATCAATTTTAAATTATTTCTGATCTTTTAGATATTTCAGACTTGTATATCATTAAAGGGTCACCAACTTTACACTTACCTACCCCTATGAACGCTTCATTTGTTTTGTGTGCCATGCCCTCTGGTGATCCTCAATAGAAATGCTGGTGAAACGTTCACGTGACAGATGAAGAGGCACAAATGGGAAAAAGGCCTGCAATAAACTGTCAGAGAAAATGCACTATTGAGGTTGGACTTGCACCGTGTTGTGAAACAGCTATTGCCACAACAAAACAACAGCAGGAGGTACATTACTTTCCTTCTATTTTTCATTATGCCACAACAGACTAATGAGCATTTATAAATGTTGTAACAGACTTTAAGTTAAGGGGACTTGTGTCCAAGCCAGTTACATTACTTAGTTTTTCTTTTTTTAAATTGTTTGGTTTTAGCACAAATGTTAACAACAATGTCTTGCATATTATTAGTCTGTATTTTCAGTACATTTACATTTTGTATTACTTTTATCTATTTACCTGCCTGAGGGGACCTATATCTATATACCTGCCTTACTGAGGGGATCTATAGCTATATACCCGCCTGTCTCTTCACTTAGAGGACCTATATCTATATACCTGCCTGATTGAAAGGCCATATATCTGTATAGCTGCCTGTCTGAGGGAACCTATATCTACATACCTGACTGACTGAGGGAACCATTATCTATATACCTGCCTGCCCGAGGGGATATATATCTATATACCTGCCTTACTGAGGGTACATATATCTATATACCTGCCTGGAATGTGGAGAGAACCTATTTTACCTACCTAACTGTGGGCGTTCCTACTATCTATATTCCTGCCTGTTTGAGGGGAGGACCTATATCTATATACCTGCCTGCTTGAGGGGACATATATCTATATACCTGCCTATCTGAGGGGACATATCTGTATAGCTGTCTTAACTGGGGGGACCTATACAAGCCTGCCTAACTGAGGAGACCTATATAGCTTCCTATCTGAGGTCACTTGAAAATGGCTCTTGTGAGAGGAGGAAGTAACATAGTTC
>JAODAL010065347.1:0-18277 GCA_025379985.1 Phyllomedusa bahiana | reverse complement strand
AAAAAGCTTCAGCTGACATCAGTTCCCATTTTTTCAAGAGCCAGAGCTTTATTACTCTATTAAGAGGGAAATTGTTTTAATTTTATTAATTTTACATGTACTGTATTTGAGAAGGTACAGTATGTGCATTTTCTATTTTGGTTAGTCCTTGGTCTGTTTGTTTATCTATTTTCTTTTCTAAATGACCTTACTACATGTGTGTTTATGCACATCATAACCCTCTGTGACATTACTACATGTGTGTTTATGCACCTCATACTGTATCCCTCTGTGACATTACTACAAGTGTGTTTATGCACCTCATAACCCTCTGTGACATTACTACATGTGTGTTTATGCACCTCATAACCCTCTGTGACATTACTACATGTGTGTTTATGCACCTCATAACCCTCTGTGACACTACTACATGTGTGTTTATGCACCTCATATCCCTCTGTGACATTACTACATGTGTGTTTATGCACCTCATAACCCTCTGTGACATTACTACATGTGTGTTTATGCACCTCATATCCCTCTGTGACATTACTACATGTGTGTTTATGCACATCATATCCCTCTATGACATTACTACATGTGTGTTTATGCACATCATATCCCTCTGTGTTAGAATTAAATCTGTCCCATCTCCTCTTATGCATACATGCCAACTCTCCCGTTTTTGGCGGGGGGGTCCCGCTATTTGGGGTCCCCTCCCGCCCTCCCGGGGGATTTGGCATTCCTCCCGCCGCCGGGCAGGCGGCGGGGGCTCTTTAAATGGCCGCGGCCCCGGAGTAGCGCTAGTGCGCCACTTTGGCCCGCCGGGCCGCTCCTACAGGCGGTTGAAAGCGGCCGCTGCGCCCTCTTCACCCCCCGGAGTCTCGCTGTGCAGGGAGGGGCAGGAGGGATCGCTCCCTCCTCCCTTCTCCCCTGTATGTCCGGCGCCGGGTGTGTCTCGCCGGCACATACAGGTCAGCGGCGCGGGGGAAAGTGCCCGCGCGGCTGCAGGGGAGTGACGCGCGGCTGCTCTCACTTCCCTCTGCCCGCTGAGGAGATCGTCCGGACGGCCGTGCTGCAGAGCCTGGTGAGGGTAAGTGATTTTATTATTTTATTTTTATTAGCTATAGGGGGGGCCTCTGCCTGGCAACAATGGGGCACTACCTGGCAACAGAGGGGGCACTACCTGGCAAAAATTTGGTGGCTCTCCCTTTGGCAACAGAGAGGGCACTCCCTGGCAACAAGGGGGCACTACCTGTCAACAGAGGGGACATCTACCTGGCAACAGAGGGGCCATCTACCTGGCAAAAAATGGGGGAACTACCTGGCAACAGAGGGGAACTACTTGGCAACAGAGGGGGCACTACTTGACAACAGAGGACATCTACCGGCAACAGAGGGGCACCGGGCAAACAATGGGGGCACTACCTGGCACAATGGGGGCCCTACCTGCTACAGAGGGGCATCTACTTGGCTACAGGGGGCATCTACCTGCCTGTAAGGGGCACTACCTGCTTAAAGGGGGTTACTACCTGGCTATAAGGGCATCTACCTGGCTTTCTTCCAAAGCCAATATGCAGTTAGGTGGAGTGGGTGTGGCTTTTTGAAGGGGCGTGGCATACTGGAAAGATGGGCGTGTCCATGCAAATTTTTGCCGCGTAGCACGCCGCCATCTACAATCTCCTGCTTTTTCATTTTCAAAAGTTGGCAACTATGCTCTTATGGGTTGTGTATTTGTCATCCCATCCCCCTTGTTCATGTGCTTTCAGCATTCTATATAAAGCTTTGTTCAGTATGCATATATATCAACTATGAGTAAAGACTGTGTCTGAAATGTGTTAATCGTTTTTGAATTGTACCATTTTTTTTTCTTTATGTAGTGCTGAGGTTTTTTCATTTTATTTAATGCTATAAGTAAAAGTTAAGTTTTATCTTTTCACATTATTATTATTATTATTATTATTTATTTTAGAGCGCTCTTAGGTTCAGAGCGCGAACATTCGTGGGGGTTATATGCATAACGTTGGTCAAACAAGTACAAAGTGACAATAAATAACTAACAACTGGTACAGAGGGAGAGAGGTCCCTGTCCGTTAGAAAGGGCCGCCAACAGAAATTTGAAGCTTCTGGGGCCCCCTCAAACCTCACCCCCAGCTGGGCGGGTGGCCGGACATGCAGGTAGGTAGCTGGGTTCGGTAGCCAGGCGGGTAGGTAGGTAGTCAGGCAGGTAGCTGGGCAGGCAGTTGGGTAGCCAGACGGGTAGGTAGGTAGCCAGGCTAGGTAGTTAGGCGGGCAGGTAGGTAGGTAGGTAGGTAATTGTGCATGTAGGTAGCAAGGCAGGCAGGTGGATAGTCGGGCAGGCATGTAAGTAGCCGGGCAGGTTTGTAGCCTGGCTAGGCAGTCAGGCGGGCGGGTATGTAGGTGGCCAGACAGGCAGGTAGGTAGCTGGGCGGATTGATAGCATGGCTAGGTAACCAGACGGGCAGGTAAGTAGGTATCCAAGTATCCGGGTGGGTGCGTAGGTAGCCAGGCAGGCAGGTGGGTAGCCTGGCTAGGCAGGCAGGTAGGCTGTTAGGTAGGTAGCCGGGCAGGCAGGTGGGTAGCCAGGTGGGTAGGTAGGTAGCTGGGCTAGGTAGCCAGGTGGGCTGGTAGGTAGGTAGCTGGGCGTGTAGGTAGCCAGGCAGGCAGGTGGGTAGTCAGGCAGGCAGATAAGGAGCCTAGCGGGTTGGTAGCCTGGCTAGGTAGCCAGGCTGGTGGGTAGTTAGGTAGCCAGGCAGGCAGGTGGATAGCCAAGTAGCAGGGTGGGGGGGATAGGTAGCCAGGTGGGTAGTCAGGCGGGTTGATAGCCTGGGTAGGCTGGCAGGTAGCCAGACAGGCAAGCAAGTAGCCAGGTGGAAGGGTAAGAAAGCCAGGCAGGCAGACAGGTGGCTGGGTGGGCCCGCACTCCTAATTACAGCTAACAAGTATGTATCAACTTACGTTTCCTGCGCTGTTACCGGAGCCGGGCCCTCCTCTCTCTCTGCCCACGCGGCTTCTGCCCAACGGTGGGATGCAGGGCAATTTGAATCAGTGAAGCCCCGCCCATGGGAGGCGTGGCCTTACTGATTTAGTTAGCTGCCCCGTCTGCCGGCTGAGCGAGAAGAGGGCACGCTTGCTCCAGTCACAGCGCGCAGGAGGAGTAAGTAGAGCAGCTTTGTACATGTCAATCAGCGCAACTGTGACCGGACCTGCAGCGCGGGTCCCCCCCGCTCTCAGCAGCGCTGCGCCGCTGGGCCCCAGCCGCACACAGCGGCGCCACACACGCTGCACGTACCATGGCCTGTTCTCTGTATCATTGCTGTGAAGCAAGGGGGTAGTACCCGCCAGCAGCGGCTGGCCCCCACCCCCTTGCTTCATAGACCTGGCGGGGCTTGTACGGGAGTACTGCCTGTATCCCCCTAATGACGGCCCTGCCATTAAGGCTTACAGTCTACAGGGAATGACGGAAGAGACAGAAGGTGAGGGACAGACATGTTTGTGGGGTGGAGTAGTGCAACGTGGTTAATTAGGCAATCCTGAAGAGATGGGTTTTCAGGCTGCTTTTGAGGCTAGTGAAAGTGGAGGAGAGTCTAATGTGTTGGGCAGTGAGTTCCAGAGTGTGGGGGAAGCACGAGAGAAGTCTTGAAGATTGTTATGTAAAGAGATGATAAGAGGAGAGCAGAGAAGAAGGTCCTGTGAGGAGCAGAGATTCCGTGATGGGAGGTATCTAGAGATTAAGGCAGGATGTACGGAGGGGAATGGTTATGGAGAGCCTTGTAGGTCAAGGTTACTAACTTGAACTGGATTCGTTGGGCAATGGGTAGCCAGTGCAGGAATTGGCAGAGGGGAGAGGCAGAGGAGTATTGAGGAGAGAGGTGAATCAGATGGGCAGTAGAGTTATGGATGTTTTGGAGGGGAGTGAGGGTGCTAGACGGGAGGCCACAGAGAAGGATGTTGCAGTAGTCTAGGCGGGAGATGACGAGGGCATGGACAACCGTTTTTGTGCTTTCAAAGTTAAGAAATAAGCATGTTTTTACATTTTTTTGGAGCTGGTCTATTGCTCTCTCATTCATTTTTCTATTGGGTTTTCCCAATAGAGAAAGGAGTTGTTTTTTTCAAAATGGATATGGAAAACTTTTCTAGCACTGTCCTCATGATGTCAATGCAATACTCAATTTTTGAGGCTTAATCAACTATTATCAGCAGTTCATTCTACATTTGTGGTCATTGGTGGTTCTACTGGTTTTCTTCATCAAAAAAGGCATCAAGCACAGATTATGGGCTCCAGATGCAGAATAAGCAAGCCTTTCTACCTCAAGGTAGATACTTCCCTACAGAAAGGGAGGAAAGGAAAACTTAACTCCTGTTTTCCTTTATCCAGTGCCACTTCCGTTGCAGAGAAGAAACTGAATCTGGTATAGAGAACTTTCAGTCATTACATTTATTCCTGAAAAATTGAGACAATTGCTACCTATGACTCTTTAGGCTATTCCCATAATCCAGCAGACAAGAACATATGAACCACAATTTATCATCGTCCCTTTTCACATTTTGCCTTCCGTACTGGTTCAACTCCAGGACATTTTTCTATAAGAAGAAAAAAACTCTTTGTAGCACAGCAGTTCAGAAAGTAAATGCTTGGTTGAGCAAGGTCTAAGACTTTCTTTGTTGCCCAAAGCAACCAATCAGAGTTCCCCTTTTATTTTTTCAGAACACTATATGAAATAAAAGAGGAGCTCTGAATGATTGCTTTGGGCAGCAAAGAAAGTCTTACACCTGGACAGTTTTCTGTCTTTAACATCATGAACCATAAACACCAGTAAATGCGGGAAAATAATTACAAAGACTTTCATGCAATTGGATGTCCTGAGAGTTTGGATGAAAAAATTGTAGACCTGCACAAGGCTGGGATGGGCTACAAGGCAATAGGCAAGCAACTTGTTGAGAAGGCAACAACTGTTGGTGCAATTATTAGAAAATGGAAGAAACACAAGATGACCATCAATCTTCCTCGCACTGGGGATTCATGCAATATCTTGCCTCGTGGGATAAGGATGAGTCTGAGAAAAGTCAGGAATCAGCCCAGAGCTACATGGGAGGATCTGGTCAATGTCCTGAATACAGCTGGGACTACAGTCTCAAAGATTACCGTTAGTAACACTCCATGCTGTCATGGATTAAAAGCCTGCTAGGCACGCAATGTCCCCATGCTCACGTCAACACATGTTCAGGGCCATTTGAAGTTCACCAGTGACCATCTGGATTATCCAGAGAAGGCATAGGAGAAGGTCATGTGGTCAGATGAGACCAAAATAGAACTTTTTGGTATCAACTCCACTTGCTATGTTTGGAGACAGAAGGATGAGTACAAACCCAGGGCATGGAAACATCATAGTTCGGGGGTGCTTTTCTGCAAAGGGGACAGGGCGACTGTATTGCATTTAAGCAAGGATGGATGGGACCATGTATCACAAAATTTTGGTCAACAACCTTCTTCCCTTAGCAAGAGCATTGAAGATGGGTCGTGGCTGGGTCTTCCAGCGGGACAATTACGGAAATTACACAGCCTGGGCAACTAAGGAGTGGTTCCATAAGAAGCATTTCAAGGTCCTGGAGTGGCCTAGCTAGTCTCCAGACCTAAACACACTGGAAAATGTTTGGAGGGAGCTGAAACTCAATGTAGCCCAATGACAGCCCTAAAACCTGAAAGATCTGTAGAAGATCTGTATTGAGGAGTGGGTTAAAATCCTTGCTGCAGTGTGTGCAAACTTGGTCAAGAACTACAGGAAATGTTTGACCTCTAATTGCAAACAAAGGTTTTTGTACCAAATATTAAGTTCTGCTTTGTTTTTCTATTGTATCAATTACTTTTTTCATGCAATAAAATTAAAATTAATTCTTAAAAAATTATGCAATGTGATTTTCTTCTTAGATTCTGTCTCTCACAGTTGAAGTGTACCTACCATAAAATTACAGACTTCTCCATTATTTTAGGTGGGAAAACTTGCAAAATCGCCAAATCAAAAATGTATTTTCCCCACTTAGTTACCCAAATATACATGGAAATAACTACCTAATTCTTTTAGTTGCTCAGTCACCTGGAAAGTAGTGGACTGAATGTGTAAAATTGTAAATTCTGTTCCATATACGTAAAGCATAGTTGGCAACTTTTGAAAATGAAAAAGCAGGAGATTCTAGACGGCGGCGCGCTAAGCGCGCCGCGGCAAAAACTTGCATGGACACGCCTATCTTTCCGGTATGCCACGCCCCCTTCAAAAAGCCACACCCACTCCACCTAACTGCATAACGGCTTTGGAAGAAAGCCAGGTAGATGCCCGTATAGCCAGGTATTTAACCCCCATAAGCAGGTAGTGCCCCTTACAGGCAGTAGATGCCCCCTTGTAGCCAAGTAGATGCCCCCTCTGTAGCCAGGTAGGTGCCCCCCTTTGTTAGCCAGGTAGGTGCCCCCATTGTTGCCAGGTAGTGCCCGCATTGGTGGCCAGCTAGGGCCCCCTCTGTTGTCAGCTAGTGCCCCCATTGTTGCCAGGTAGTGCCCCCTCTGTTGCCAGGTAGTGCCCCCATTGTTGCCAGGGATGCCCCCTCTGTTGCCAGGTAGATGTCCCCTCTGTTGCCAGGTAGTGCCCCCATTGTTGCCAGGTAGTGCCCCTCTGTTGCCAGGTAGATGCCCCCTCTGTTGCCAGGTAGTGCCCCCATTGTTGCCAGGTAGTGCCCCCTCTGTTGCCAGGTAGTGCCCCCTCTGTTGCCAGGTAGATGTCCCCTCTGTTGCCAGGTAGTGCCCCCTCTGTTGCCAGGTAGATGCCGACTCTGTTTCCAGGTAGTGCCCCCATTGTTGCCAGTAGATGCCACCTCTGTTGCCAGGTGAGCTCCTCTGTTGCCAGGTAGATTGGCCCCCTCTGTTGCCAGTAGTGCCCACATTGTTGCACAGGTAGTGCCCCCATTGTTGCCAGTTGTGCACCTACTGTTGCCAGGTAGATGTCCACTCTGTTGCCAGGTAGATGCTCCCCTTCTGCTGCGGTAGATGTCACCACTGTTGCCAGGGTGTAGATGCCACCTCTGTTTGCCAGGTAGTGCCACCATTGTTGCACGGTAGATGCCCCTCTTGTGCTAGGTAGTGCCCAATTGTTGCCAGGTAGTGCCCCCCTGCTGTTGCCAGGTGATGCTTCCCTCTGTTGCCAGGGGATGAGCACCCTCTGTTGCCAGGTAGATGCCCCCTCTGTTGCCAGGTAGATGCCCCATCTGTTTCCAGTAGTGCCCCCAAAGTTGCCAGGTAGTGCGCCCCTCTGTTGCCAGGTTTTGCTCCCTCTGTTGCCAGTAGTTGCCCCCTCTGTTGCCAGGTAGTGCCACACCATGTTGCCAGGTAGTTGCCCCTTTGTTCCAGTTAGTGCCCCCCTCTGTTGCCAGGTTGATGTACCCTCTGTTGCCAAGGTAGTTGTCCCTTCTGTTGCAAGGTAGATGTCCCCTCTTGTTTGCCAGGTAGTGCACCCTCTCTGTTCGCAAGGTTGTGCCCCCATTGTTGCCAGGTAGATGCCCCATGTTGCCAGGTAGTTTCCCCCTCTGTTGCTAGGTAGTGCCCCCCCGGGTGGCTAGGTAGTTCCCCCATTGTTGCCAGGTAGATGCACCCCCCCTCTGTTGCCAGGTAGATGCCACCTCTGTTGCCAGGGTAGTGCCCCCACTCTGTTGCCAGGTAGTGCCCCCTGTTGCCAGTAGATGCCCCCTCTTGTAGCCAGTAGGTGCCCCCATGTTGCCAGGTAGATGCCCCCTCTGTTTGCCAGGTAGATGCCCCCTCTTGTTGCCAGGTAGTGCCACCCATTGTGCCAGGTAGATGCCCCCCCTCTGTTGCCAGGTGATGCCCCATCTGGTTGCCAGGGTAGATGCCCCCTATGTTGCCTGGTAGTGCACCCTTGTTGCCAGGGTAGATGCCCCCTTGTTGCCAGGTAGTGCCCCAATTGTTGCCAGTAGTGCCCCTCTGTAGGCCAGGTAGATGTCCCCTCTGTGCCAGGTAGATGTCCCATATGTTGCCAGGTAGTGCCCCATGTTGCAAGGCTGAGCCCCCCCATATAGCTAATAAAAAGTTAAAAATAATAAAATCCACTTACCTCACCAGGCTCCATGCAGCACGGCCGCTCCGGACGATCTACCCTCTGCGGCGCAGGGGGAAGTGAGAGCAGCCGCGAGTCCACTCCCCTTGCAGCGGTTTACACTGCGTCACTTCCCCTGACGCGATGCCTGTATGTTACGGCGTGCACGGCGCTTGACATACTGGGGGAGGAGGGAGCGATTTTCCCTCCTGCCCTCCCTCCTGCACAGCGAGACTCCGGGTGGGTGAGCTGGGCGCAGCCGGCCGCTTTCAAACCTGCCTGTATGGAGCGGCCCGGCAGGCGCCAGAGTAGCGCACTAGCGGATACTCTGTCGCCGCGACATTTAAAGAGGCCCCCGCCCCTGTGGACAGCGGGAGGAATGCCAAACTCCCACGGCGAGGGCGGGAGGGGACCCCAAATCAGCGGGACCCCCCCGCATAAACGGCGAGGGTTGGCCATGTATGGAGTTACAGTAGTCGAGGAACGAGACTGAAATAAGCAGCAAACAAATGAGAGTTTGAGTTGTTTCTCTCATGCTGAGAAACGGACGGTTTCTGGAGATGTTTCTTGAGGTGCAGGTGATGACAGGAGCGGGCAAGGGATTGGATATAGGGGATGAAAGACAGTTCAGAATCTAGTATAACCCAAGGACAGCGGGCCTGCCTGCCTAGGGAGTTATGGTGGTGCTGCCAAACACTGTAGACAGAAAGCGGCAGGGTAAGTCTGTTAGTATTAGATTGGTGGATGATAGAAGTTCAGTTTTAGTAGGTTTAGTAACTAAGATACAGGGAATGGACATGATGTTCAGAGACAGCCGACAGGCAGGTCCATGGTGTTTTGTAGCGAGCAGGAGTGATGTCTCGGGATGGAGGTGTATAATTGGGTGTCATCAAGCGTAGGAGATGGTACTGGAAAAGCATATCTTGCTGATAGGTTTGTCCAATGGGGGCTGTATTAGATTGAGAACGAGGAGAGGACCATGAAGCGGAAATCCATGAGAGAAACCCCGACAGCAAGAGGAACGAGGAGAGGGAGGTGAACCTGCAAATAAGACACTGAAGGAGCGGTTAGATAGGTTAGATGAGAAACCAAGAAGGAGAGCGGTGTCCTGGAGGCCAATGGTGACTGGCAGCTGAGGAGAAGTTGGTGATCAACAAGTGTCAAATGCTGCGAGAGAGCCAGAAGAAAAAATAAATGCAACCAATGAGTAGTTACCTGAGATTTTGCTGTTAGGAGAATCATTGGTGACTTTTGGTTAGAGCGTTTCAGTGGAGTTTTAGGGTGCGGGAAACATGATTGCGAGGGGTCATGAAGAGAGTTAGCGGTGAGATTGAGAGATAGCGGTTTAGCGAGAGTAGACCAAGCGTTCCAGAAGTTTGGAGTTGAAGGGCAGGTTTTAGAGACTGGTCGGGAGTTATCAGCGCAGGATGGGTCCAGAGAGGGCTTTTTTTGGTAAGGGAGTTTTATAAAAACAGCACAGTTTAAAGGAGAGGGAGGTCCAGTGGAGAGGAGAAGGTTAAGATTGCAGTTATTGTGGAGGAGATGATAGCTGAGGAAATTGATGGTGAAGGTGGGGGGAGAAATGGGGTCACTAGAGCAGGTGGTGGGGCGCGCAGACGCAGAAGCCTGGACAACTTGTTCTTCTTCTGTCGTCGGGTTCAAGAGCTGAGAGTAGGCTGGGGGATGTGGGGGTTGGTTGGGGGGTGACCAGATGTGCTGCTTGGGGTTTGTGATGAGATGTTTTGCCGTGGATTTTGTCAATTTTCTCTTTGAAGTGAAGTGGCCAGGGTCTTCGCATGGAGGTCAGAGACGGAGGGCCTGAGCTTTAGGCCTAAGAAGGGAGTGGATTGGTGTCAAACAGGCGTTTAGGGTTGTTGTGTTTGAGTTGCGTGAGGGAGGTGTGAAATATTTTTGTTTGCGCTGGGAAAGGGCGTTTGATAACGTCCTGAGCATAAATTTTGTAGTGGAGAAGAAAGTATGCAGGTAGCTTCGACTTCCTCCCAGACGCTCCGCCACATCTGGAACATTTACTGCAGATGGCGAGTCTGAAGGCTGGGTGGGTGCCATGGTTGTGGAGTGTTGACTCTGGTGGTGCGGTGTGTGAGCGGTGTGCAATGTGTCCGGGTGGTGGAAAGAGTTTCATTATATTGTTTGGATGCCATGGTCAGGGCAGGAGAGGGGAAGATTGGGGGCAGTTGAGGACTGTATGGGCGTTCTGTGAATTCCTGAGGTTCAGGAGTGGATTATTTCTGAATGGGAGACGGGCAGGTGAGTCCAGAGATGGTGAGGAATTAGTAATAGTGAAGGAATAAGTTGTGTGGTGTGTGTGTGTGTATTGTAGTGTGTGGTGGTAGTGTGTGTGGTTATTAATTAAAAGTCTATCGAGATTGAGGGACCTACGGTTACAGAAAACCAGATTCCTGCGGAGTTGCCCATTTCTTGTGGGTGGCAGAGAGTTAGTAAAATGCGAAGGGACCACAGATGAAGAGGTTAGTGAAGGGATCTGAGAGGCAGATGGAGACATTTGTGTGGTCATCAATAGGGATGTTAAAGTCACTCCATGATGAGAGTGGGTATGTGATCAGTAGAGAGTTGAAGTGAGGGGACAGCAAGCAATAATGATCCCAATAACTGGAGGGAGTGAGCCGGAGAGGTCTGTACACAAATCCGCGAGTCTGAGGGAAAATGGCTTAAGTAGTCTGAGTGTGTGGACCTTCAAAGGAGGGGAGAATAGTTGATGTTGTAGGGACTTTGCAAGGGAGGGAAGGATCCTGGGTAAGTGCATGTGTGGAGAAGAGAAGTTGAGCCGCAACATCTGCCACCGGCCTGTGTTATCAGGTCTGAGGGTGTGGGTGAAGTGTAGGCCGCCATAGGTGTGAGAGCGGAAGGGAATGCGGTTGTGTCACATATGGCTGGAGCGCATGTTTTGTGAGGGTAGATAGGTAGTGGGGAGTTGGAGAGAAACAGGTCTATGAGACAGCAGTGAGTTTTGTTGCAGACAGTGGAATGGGCGTTCCACAGAGCACATTTCATAAGGGACTGGAAAAGATTGATAACAGCGAGAATATCATGATTAGGTTTAGCGGGTTTCTATGGGGAAGTGGAGGTGGGGATGAGTGCAGTAATGGTAGGGTGGGCCGGAGTGGTTAGGAGAGAATGTCAGCCTGCAGCAAGATAGCGTGGAGAAGAAAATATACTCAGCAGATGGTTCAGTGTATGAGTATGAGCAGCGTTTCGTTGCAAGCAATATTGTTGAGCTAGGTGGTGTTTTGATGGATTTATTTGAAAGAAGGAGAGAAAGGAAGAGTGTGTGATGAATACATGGGTGAGGGAAAGAGTCGGAGGCGCTGATGTGATAGATTCTCAGGGGCGCAAATAACTGGGTGGTAGAGCCAGGAGTAGATGTGCTGCAAGATAGACAGCAATAGTTGAGATGGTGAGTTAGGGTTTTTTTTTTTTTTGTTTGTTATGAAGAGCCTAGTATTAGTCCAAGAAAGGCAATTCCTCCTTGGCACCGATCATGTAGTCGGCCCAACTTTAGAGCCGGTCTAGAGAGATTTTCTGTTTTTAGACTTTCAGATGACTCTTTTTGAATTCGCAGCGCTCTATCAGATCACTTGTGATTTGGTGTGTGCTTGAGAGATGTTAGACTGTGTTAGTGGTTGTGTACTAATCTACATGGCTATACTGAGACCAAAAAAAATGACTCCCTGAATATAATGTGTGAATGTCAAACATGCTTTAATAAAAATATACACAGAATATTTGTAAATGCTTCTCTTTCTTGTTGGTTCTCACCTTAGCTATTTAAAAAAATTCAAGAGAAGATAAAAATCCAGTT
The DNA here is from genome assembly GCA_025379985.1 of Phyllomedusa bahiana. Classification (NCBI taxonomy): domain Eukaryota; kingdom Metazoa; phylum Chordata; class Amphibia; order Anura; family Hylidae; genus Phyllomedusa; species Phyllomedusa bahiana. The sequence goes on along the minus strand of JAODAL010065347.1, from coordinate 6,340 downwards.
GTTTAAAAACACTAAGGAGTTGTCATTGATTTTTTGCTTGTTCTGCAATAATAACATGCCTACCACATTCTGTTTCTTTCAAGTATTTACATGACCCAGGTTGGTCAGTTGTCTGAAATATATTATAAAAAGATTGTATCTTTGATGCTTTCTGTAAATGAAAATGTCATTGAAAATTGTAGCAACGCAAATATGTAAAAAAGTTATTTGCTTTCTACATTTCATTCACTAACGAAACTACTCATTACACAATGTGGTAAAACCTTGGTAAACACATATTCAGCTCCATAGTCCTATACTGTTATTATGCTGTAAATGTCTCAATAGTAATAATATGGTAATCGCACTTTAGGTTTTATTGTGACATTTAGGGGTAGTCTAACCTGAAAGTATGGTACTTGAAACAGAAAAGGTTGTGCACCCTGGTGTATAAGTAGTTCAGATAATACTTTTATTAGTTAGTAGTGATGAGCGATTACGTCGACTATCGTCATCGGGTCGATAGTCGATATCGGCAATTATCAAGACGATTCCGATTGGCAGTATAAGTAGATTATCGCGATGAACCATTAAAAGTTCTATGGGTGAGGAACAAGCACCCAAACAGGGTGGAGAAGCTGGAAATTAACCATCCACAGAACAGTCAATATGGATACGGGCTCATCTTAGGCAAACACACTAGGTCTATAAAAGCCACAGAAATAAATCAAGACCATTCTCTTCCCTGGCTTGTACCACTGAATGACCCTTAAAACCTGCATGACCCACATTTAAAAGTGAGCCAGAGAAGGCAGTATTAATTGAACCTATTTTACTTGAAACATGGACAATTGAGACTTATCCCTGTCCTGGAAAGCAGCATGACCCTTAACTATCTGGATCCACAGGTTTAAAAAGTGTAGGAAAAAAAAGGTGTCTTGAACCACCATTTTAGTTGAACTGGGACACTTGACTATACCTTGTCCTGTGGACCACAGCTTAGCCCCCAAATACCTGCATGTCACCCAGATTCAAAAGTGCCGGTAAAGAAAAGGAGTCTTTGAACCACCACGATTTTAGTTTTTGTACTGGACATTAATATATCCAAGTGTCGGACTGGGGTGGTCTGTTGTTGGGGGCCCACAAGGGGTGGTGTTGATTCTTGGGGGCCCAACGGTACGGTAACATGAAAATATTACCGGGCCTCTCGGACATAAACGCGCCCATTTTTTCAACATTATACAGTGTTCTTACAGAACATACTCTATTGGTAGTACAATAGAATAGTGGTCGCATATCTGTCTATCGCAACATTCTGTCTGTAACATATAGACACGGGGCTATGTAGCTCCATCCATATCTCCTACTCCCATCATACAATATCCCTCCCCACATACACTTATTTCACTTCCCTTCCATCCCTCATCATATCAATTTCCCTCTCTCCCACATTCTATATCACCCTCTCCTCCCACTACAATATCCCACCTCATACCCACATACAATATATCCCCCTCCAACCCGCATACAATTATCCTCCTTCCACCACATACAATTTCCCCTCACTCCTCACAATTTTACAAATATCCCCTCCACCCCAATTACAAATATAATCCTCCACCCACATACATATCCCTCCAACCCACATTACAATATCTCACCTCCACCTTATAGAAACACTATCCCTCCACTCCCCACTTACAATATCCTCTCCACCACATACCAATATCCCCCTCCACCCACATACAATATCCCCTCCCCCAACTAACAATATCCCCTCCACCCACATAAATTTCCCCCTCCTCCCACATACAATATCCCCCTCCACCCACATACACTATACCACCTTTCCACCCTCGATACATATCCCCCTCCACCCCACATACAATATACCCACTCCACCCACATAACACTATCCCCCTGTCCCCCACATACAATATCTCCCTCCACCCACATACAATATCCCCTCCCACCACATACCAATATCCCCCTCCACCCCACATACAATAGCCACTTCCCACCCACCATAACATATCCCCTCTCACCCCAACATACACTATCCCCCCTCACCCACATTACAATATCCCCCTCCACCCACATACACATAGCACGACCACCCCACATTACAATATCCCCTCACACCCACAATGATCAATATCCCCCTCCCTCATCCCCATTACAATATCTCCCTCCATCCCAACATACCTATATCTCCTCCACCCACATAACACTATCCACTCCACTCCACATACAATACCCCCTCCGTCCACATCAATATCCCCCTCCGCCCACATACAATATCCCCTCACCCAAATACATATCCCCCTCCACCCACATACAATATCCCCTCCACCCACATACAATATCCCCCTCACCCAATACAATAACCCCTTCACCCACATACAATATCCCCCTCCACCTCATTGACAATATACCCTCCCCCACATACAATATCCGCCTCCACCACATACAATATCCCCCTCCAGCCCCCTACATTATCCCCTCCACCCACAGTACACTAACCCACTCACCTCACATACACTATCCCCCTCAGCGCGCAAGTCCCACATACAATATCCCCCTCCAACCACGCATAGTTGAATATCCCCTCCACCACATTACTATATCCCCCTGCCACCCACCATACAATATCCCCCTCCACACACATACAATATCCCCCTCCACCCACAAACAATATCCCCCTCCACCCAAATAAAATATCAAAATCCACCCACATACAATATCAGCCTCCACCCACATACCAATATCCGCCCTCCACCCACATACAATACCCCCCTCACACCCAACACTACAAAATCCCCCCTCCACCCGCATACTAATATCCCCCTTCCACGTTTTCCCTTGGTCACACACCTATCCAATATGAAGTAAAATAACCCCTCTAATTTGGGACCACCGGGAGACGTCTCTTATCTGATGAGTCGTTATCGTCTTATAATGAGTCGTTTTTTTTCCCTTTCTCTTCGCATCTGTTCCACACACGCCATGATGACTTGTCCCGGCACAGCTTCATCCCTGCAGGGGAAATTACACACAATTATCTTAGAATCATCAATTTTCCAGATCTCTTTACCTATTCCCAACACCTGTAACATAACTTCCCGGGCGTGGTGATGAAGCGGGTACAAGCGCCATAACTTAGAGGCCTAGTATCTAAGGTGTTGGAGGGTGGGGGAGAGGACTAAACCCCCCTGCGAGATTATGATACAACTATGCTGCCCTCTCATTTTTATTACCAGGTAGGAGACAAGACACTAGGTTGGTAGGCAATAGGCGCTCAAGGCCCCAGTCTGTAGGTAGGTTGGTTTCTCCCAGTTAGGTATGCATGTTAGGTAGTTAGGGTCCGCTCGACAATTTATATAGGGCTGCAAGCAGTTAGGGACACCATTTAGGTGTATACATGTGCTAGGTTAGGGTCTTCCACATAAGTATGTATACTAGGCGCGAATGTTAGGGCATTCAATGAAGTAGTATACAGCAGTTGAAGGCCTCCTCTATTTGGTTAGTATAAAGGCAGTTAGGGACCCCCTTTGGTAGATTATACAGGCAGTGTAGGGGCTCCCTATGACAGTAGTATACAGGCAGGTATGGCTCCTTTGTAGGTTTGGTTTGCAGGCGTTAGGGGTCTCCTTAGGTAGGTTTGCAGGGCAGGTTAGGGGTCTTCCTGTACTAGGCTAGTATACAGGTTAGTTAGGGGCTCTCACCTTTAGCTAGTGTGCACAGGAAACAAATATAAAGTCAGGGCCCCCCCTTTAGATACGTGTTAGGGTAGTCAGGGCCCCTTTAGATTTAGGTAGCCAGGGACCCCTTTGTAGTCAGCGGCCACCCCTGTTAGGTAGTCGGGGGCATCCTCTGTAGTCAAGGCACTTCACCTTTAGGTGAGCCAAGGGCCCCCCCTTTGTAGTCAGGGCCCCCCTTTAGGGTAGTCAGGGCCCACCAGGGACCCCCTTGAAAGGTAGCCAGGGCCCTCTGAAGGTAAGCCGGGACACCCCCTGTAGGTACGCCAGGGACCCCCTTGTAGCCAGAACCCCCCTGTTGTCAGAGCCCCCCTTGTAGCCCGGACCCCCCTGTAGTCAGATGCTCCCTTGTTAGTCAGAGCCCTCCCTTGTAGTCAGAGCTCCCTTCGTAGCTGGGCCCCCTGTAGTCAGAGATCCTTGTAGTCAGTAGCTCCCTTGTAGCCAGTGCTCCTTTGTTGCCAGAGCTCGCTTGTAGCCAGTGCTGCTTGTAGTCAGAGCCCCTCCCTGTAGTCAGAAGAAGCCCCCCCCCCACTTGGTAGTCTGGGCCCCCTGTTGCAGAACCCCCCTCTGTAGTCAGAGCCCCCCCTGTAGTCATGAGCCCCCCCTGTAGTCAGACGCCCTCCCACCGGTAGTCAAGCCCCCATCTTGTTGTCACAGAGCCCCCCTTTGTAGTCATGAGCCCCCCCCGGTAGTCAGTATGCCCCCCGGTATAGTCAGAGCCCCCCTCGGTAGTCAGTGCCCCCACCTATGTAGACTCCCAGGACACACCTTGTAGCCAGAATCCACCTCGTAGTCAGACGCACCCATGTAGTCAGTGCCCCCCTTGTAGCCAGATGCACCCCTGTGTTAGCCAGGGACCTCCTTGTCATGTCCAGGGCCCCCCTATTGTAGCCAGCGCACTCCCCTTGTAGCCAGAGACCCCTGTTGCCATGTGCCCCCAGCTTGTAAGCAGAAGAACCCCTTGTAGCCCGGACCACCATGTAGCCAGGGGGCCCCCGCATTGTATGCCAAGGGGCCCCCTTGTAGCCAGAGCCACCTTCACCCCATGTAGTCAGTGCCCCCTTGTAGTGCAGAGCCCCCTTGTAGCCTGAGACCCCTTGTAGCCAGTCGCCCACACCTTGTAGACCAGGGCACCCCTTTGTTAGCCTGAAGACCCCCTTGTAAGCCAGTTAGGCACCCCCCTTGTTAGTCCCGGAGCCCCCTTGTAGTCCAGAGCCCCCTTTGTAGCCAGGGGCACCCCTGTTGTAGCCAGAGGCCCCTTTGTTGCCAGGGCCCCCTTGTGTGTAGCCAGGGCACCCTTAGTCGGCCCCCCCCCCTTGTAGGGCCAGGGCCCCCCTGAAGTCAGCGTCCCCACCCTGTAGCCAGAGCCCCCCTTGTAGCACCAGGGCCACCCTTGTAGGCCAGGACCACCCTTAGTCAGAGCCCCCCTGTAGCCAGAGCCCCCCCTTGTAGCCAGAGCCCCCCTGTAGTCAGAGCCCCCCTTGTAGCCAGGGGCCCCCCCCCCCTTAGTAGCCAGGGGCCCCGGTAGTCAGAGCCCCCCTGTGTAGCAGGGCCCCCCCCTCTTGTAGCCAGGGCCCATTGTAGCCTGGGCGCACCACACCTTGTAGTCAGAGCCCCCTTGTTGCCCACGAGCCCCCTTGTAGCCAGAGCCCCCTGTAGCCTGAGGCCCCCCCGGTATAGTCTGAGCACCCCCGGTAGTCAGAGCCCCATGTAGTCAGAGCCCCCCTTGTAGGTAGTTTAAAAAAAAATAAAACAACAAAAAATCATTACCTGGCTCCGGCTCCCGCCCGCTCTGCGCTGCCGCCGGCTTTTCCGTTCTGGCGTCCTGCATAGGCGGCGCGGGTGGCAGTGACTGTCACCGCGCCGCCTACGTCAGCGTTGTTAGGGGCCGGCGCCCGGCAGGGCTTGAAGGCACCCTAGCGGATTCCAGCCTGCCGGGGGAGAGTGAGCAAGCGGAGCGCAGCGCTAGTGGCGGCTGTGCTCCAGCTGACACGCGCAGCCCCGGGGGAGGTCGGGGACATTAGTCCCCACTACCAGGTCGGTCTCTGGGGCAGCTCTGGAAGCGGGTCCGGGCTGTCAGGGACCGGATGCTTAACGCGAGACGGGCCCCGGGGAGCGACGGCACTGCTCTCCGGGGCCCCCAGCGGCCTCGGGGGGGCCCACCGGGGGGATCCCCCGGTCCCACGGCGGCCCCCAGTCCGAAGCCTGACTATATCATCCTGTACTGCATTATGACCATTAACTCTGCATGACCCACAGATTAAAAATTGCCGGCAAAAAGGAGTCTATTGAAACCACCATTTGAGATTGAATTGGAATATGATATACCTGTTTCTGTTACCACAAGTATGACATTAAAACATGTCTGACCCACAGATTATAAAGTGCCTTGAAAAAGGAGTCTTTTAACCACCATTTTAGTTGAACTGGACATGACATATATCTGTCCTGGGCCACAGCATGAGCCCCAAAACCTGCTTGACCACAAAATTAAAAAGTGCGGAAAAAAAAAGGAGGTCGTTGAACCTCCATTTTAGTTGAACTGGACGCATTGACTATTCCTGTCCTGGGTAATCCTACATCTGTACGTCTTTCTGTTACTC
>JAODAL010065346.1:0-18277 GCA_025379985.1 Phyllomedusa bahiana | reverse complement strand
TTAAGTTTTCGGTTTTTCCCCAATTAAAAACCTTGTTTCTTTTTCCCTGTGTTTTACCCCCCCTTTTTTTAAGAAGGGGGATAAAGTCCAGCCCAAAGGGGCCTAAAAGAATTGTTGGGGTTTTTTCCGGACAAGAACAATTTGGTACCTTTAGGCTAATCCGGGATACCGATACAAAATACTTAGACGGAAAAAAAATTTCCCGCCCTTAATTCCCCCTTTCAGTTTTCATGAAAAAAACCCAAGTTTTTTAAGCTTATACTAGCCCGCGTCCCAAAAAGGGGGGTCCCTTATAGAAAAGGTTTGGCATCTTTTTTTGGCCCGGGGCCCAAACCGGGGCCCCCTAAAAGGTAAAAAAGGGGCTTTTCCCTTTTCCCAATTTAGTTTCCTGGAATTGACTATACTGTTTGGGCACAGATGAGCCCAAACCTGTAAACCCCCCGATTTAAAAAGTGCCCGGGAAAAAGGGGTCTTTTAAACCCCATTTTAGTTTCACTGGGCATTGTTTTACCTGTCCTGGGCCCCAAATTAGCCCCAAACCCCGTGACCCCCAGATTAAAAAGTGCCGGAAAAAAAGGGTCTTTCAACCCCCTTTTAGTTTAGGTTCCCCCACAAGGGTCTCCCATGGGACACACTCATTGATATGCCATGATAAAAAATGGCTTGGGGTGCTCCCACAAAGGGGGACTTTTCTCTGCCCCTGCGCTGTGACCCATAGGTTCCTCCCCAAGGGTTCCATGGAAAAAAATACTAAAAAAGACTTTAAAGTTTTTTGGGCTGAATTGGGGTACATGCAAACAAAAACATCTATTTTACAAGACCTGAAACCAATGGTGAAGAGTGTAGATACTCTAGAAGAAACTCACGATATTAGGAGATATGTTTCCCAAATACAAAATAATGTTAAATGTACTGTCCCAGCTATGGCTTCCAGTTGTCTCCAATTCATATTGTATTGAATTTTTTATGTTTTTAATGCAAAGTTTGATATGTGTTATGCGCCTCCTGGACCATGTTTGTAATGGTTAGTTGGTATGATGTATTTCCCATATGTCTTTGCTCTTATGTTTTTCCCCCTCCCTTTTCTGTGAAGTCACATCTTGTCTTTCCCCCCAAATTTTAACTGTGACTCCCCTTGTCCCGGGTGTTTTATGAACTGGGGATAATTAATTTTTTACTGTGTGTTTTATAAAAGGGGCGTGAAAAAACTACCCTGAAAGGCACTCATTGCATTCTTCTTGCTGAAACTCCACTCTTTGGAAGGGATTATATAGCAGTTCGCTATCACCCTATTTAGTTATTTGAGGGCACACCAAATTTATATTTTTTATACAACTGTAACTGATACTTTACATTGTATTTAAGTGGTCAAATCTTCAGCAGTATGAGCGATTACGTTGACTATCTCAATTGGGTCATATCAAAAATCGGCAATTATCAAGACGTTTTCCCCGATACCCGATAATAGATTATTCGATACCTTTAAAAATTTTGGGGAGGGGAAAAAAACCCCTTCATTCTTACACCCAAACAGGGCTGGAGAAGCGGAAAAAAAAAACCAAAACCAGCAAATGGTTTACTTCTACATCTTAGGCAACACACTTATTTTAAAAAAGGGCCAAACAGAAAAAAATTAAAAAACCCCAAATTCACTATCCCTGTCTTGAAAACACTAAATCCCCCTTAAAACCCTGCAGGACCCAAAAAATTAAAAAAAGTGCCAGAAGGCAAGTATGATTTGAACCACTTTTTAACTTGAACGGGACATTGAATCCCTGTCCGGGAACGCACCAGCCCCAAACCTGCATAAACCCCAGATTAAAAAGTCCGAAAAAGGAGTCTTTCAACCACCTTTTTAAATTTTCACGGGCCCAAAGACTACCCCTTTTCCCTTAGCCCACATGACCCCCAAACCTGCATACCCCCAGATTTAAAAAGTCCCCGGAAAAAAGGGAGTCTTTCAACCACCATTTTAGTTTCCCCCGGGACTTGACAAACCTGCCCCGGGCCACACCCAGAGCCCCAAACCTGAAAGACCCCAGTTTTTAAAAATTTTGGGGAAAAAAGGAGTCTTTCAACCACCATTTTAGTTTACTGGATTTGACTAAAACCTGTCCGGGGCCACAGAAAGAGCCCAAACCCTGAAAGACCCCAATTTAAAAAGTCCCGGGAAAAAGGGTCTTTCAACCCCCATTTTATTTTTCACTGGACTTTAAACCAAACCTGTCCTGGGCCACAGCATGACCCCAAACCGCATACCCCCGATTTAAAAAGTCCCGGGAAAAAGGGATTTTCTTTAAACCAAACCTTTTTTTAGTTTCCCGGGACATTGACTATACCCTGCCCCGGGGCCACAGAAAGACCCCAAACCTCATGCCCCCCGGGTTTTAAAAAAAGTCCCGGGAAAAAAAGGGGAGTTTTTAAAAACCCCCCTTTTTAGTGTCACGGGACTTTTGACTATATTTTCCCCTTGGCCAAAAGCATGACCCCCAAACCTGCATGCCCCCCAATTTTAAAAAAAGTCCCGGGAAAAGGAGTTTTTTCCAACCACCATTTTAGTTTCACTGGAAATTGACTATACCGGGCCCGTGGGCCACAGCATGACCCAAAAAAACCGCTTTGCCCCCAATTTAAAAAAGTGCCAAAAAAGGATTCTTTAAACCCACCATTTTAGTTTCACGGGACATTGACTATCCCTGTCCTGGGCCACAGCATACCCCCCAAACATGAAAGACCCCCAATTTAAAAAGTCCCCGGGGAAAAGGAGTTTTTAAAAAAACCCCCCTTTTTAAAGTTTTCATTTACATTGACTATACCTTCCGGGGAAAACATACATCAAATTAAAGGGTTTTCCTGTACCTCCCTTGAAAATTCCAAGGGGGAATATTTTTATCAGCTTTTTTTGTAACATGCAATTTTTTATATTTTAAATTTTAAAAAGAAAAAAAAATTTTTTAAAATGGGAATGGAACCCCCCAAAGTTTTTTTGTTTCTCTTTTTTTTATTGAAATTAAAGGGGTTGTCTAAACTACAGGAATTGCTACTAGGGTTAAAGATCTTGCAAAAAAAAAGCCCTTTTGCAATATGTGTCCATTAAACAGTGCCCCTCCCCTATTCTTGTTTCTGACAGCACCATAAACCCTTTTACCCTCTTGAAAAAAAAATGAAAACAAACTCTTTAGAACAAAAAATTTTTAGAATAGGACCTGTAGTATTGCTCCCCATTTCAAAGCAACATGACCCCAAAAAATTATAAAAATGATTTCTCAGCCCCTAAAAAAAAAATTGTGGGGGAAAAATTCCCAAACTTAGAACCCAAACATTTCTTTTCCAAAGGACCATGAAAAAAAAGGCCTGAAACTCCACCATTTTTCCCCCCCAAAAAAAATTAAAAATTACTTCTCGGGCCACTTTTAAAAATTTTGGGGGAGAAACCCCAAAAACCAAAAGGGCACATTTCTTTTCCCAAAAGGGACTATGATAAAATTTTATCTCACAGAAACCTTTCCCCAAAAAAAAAATAAAAATGACTTCTCAGCCACTTTTTAAAAAAATTGGGGAGGTAGAAAATGCCACTTAAACCCCACATTTCTGTTCCAAAGGCCCCAAAATTTAAAAGCTGATCTCACAGAAAACATGCCTAAAAACCTTTGACAATACAAAAGTTCTAAAGAAAAAGGGAGTGAATGGAAACTTTTTGGGGCCCATAAACCTTGTTTCTTTTACAGTCCCCCAACCCCGGGCAAAACCAGCAAAATGATCTTTTGGAACTGAGAATAAAAATTGCATTAAGAAATGATCTTTTTAAAAAAAAAAGTTTTCAAGAGGAAAACCCTTTTTTGTTTGAAAATGGAATGTGAAGTAGACCGGCAACTAATCGTGACCTTTTTCAATTGGGCCACAACAACATCAGAGATCCATTCCTGATTCAAACTTTTATGAATTCAAAAGTCAAAAATTAAACTGTTGGGAAAACCGGATTTTTTGCGTTTACTCCTCCAGCTTTTGCTGAAGGTCCCCTCAGATATGAACCCCGGCTGTTTTTGGCACACAACACCCCTATGTCCCTTGGGGACGGCCCGGCCCCTTCCCTCCATTTTGGATACCCAGAATCAAATTGGGGCCGGAACACATACAAAAAAAACCGGGGTTAGACGCAGAATCATCACCATGATCTTAACCTGGTTTTCTGTGGGGTTTTAAAGTGTGCCCTGCATTGCATCGTTTGGTGAGGGGTAAATAAAGATTGCCAGAGGGCACCCCTTAGGCTTTTGCCCCATTGCCTGCGCCGGGTGCCGCTACGGCCTTTGGCCCCCTCTTTCTGCTGTCACGTTGCTGACCCTTGATCCACCTGACATTTGAAGAACTGAAGCCAATTTCAACAATTCTTCATTGATCAAACAGCAAGGTTTCCCTTTCCTGCATTTTAAATTTCCTTTTGGGTGGGGGGAAAAAGGGGCTGAGTTTTTTTTTTTGTACCCCCGGATTTCCCCGGGGGGGTGGCCACCCATAACATTGTTCATTTTGTGGCATTTAAAGCAGGACATGCAGGAGGGAAAAGGGGCATCCAAGCACTCATGTGAGAGAGGGGGCCTTGAAAATTTTCCCAAGCCTCTGGTCGAGGGGCACCCAGCAAAATGATCTTCCTCATCTTCCTCCTCCCCCTCAAATTCGCGCCAACCTCTTTCCCAAAGGGAGGGGCGCGGGGAAAGCGGTGTCTAGGAATACCTCCAAAACCCCCCGCTTTCCCCCGGGACAGGGTTCAAAAACCCCTGACTTACCTCAGATGAAGGGACCTTAGAGCTCAGGCGCCGCCTTGCACTAGCCCTGGACTCTGAGCCACGCCTAAATGAAACCGATTTAAAATTTTGAAACGTCGGGCCCCCGTGGATTCGCGGAGAAAAGGCTCTGTTTCCGCATCTGTTTTCCTCTCCCCCTCCGCGCCTGGGCTGACCTGATTTTCAGAAGGGGTCCAACATCGTTCCAGAACTAAGGGTCACCACAAAATCATTTCTGACAAACCCCCAAAAATTTTCCCCAAATGAAAAATTTTTTTTGGCTTCCCTTTAAAAAATGGCCCAAGGGTGGTGCAAGCTCTTTCACCTGCCCCCACCTCGGGGGTCAACACCCCCCAGGTCCGGGACCGCTGCTTTTCCCGGCCCTGTTTTCACTTCTTACTGCGTAAAGGCATTGCGCTGCTCCCCACAATCACTGGAGCAAGTGGAAAAGGGGGAAAATTTCCCGCGTGTTGCCAGTCAAAAAAAGAGACGGTTTTACGGGGGGCCGAGCTGACCCCGGGAAACCAACCAGGGGGGACGAAAACAGGGGTTTCGAAAAAGGCGGGAATTTCGAACTCAGACCCCCAAGGCCCCTTTCCCCAGGGAGGGATTTAAAAACCCGGGAAACGCTTTAAAAAATTTTGGGCAAAGAGTTTTATGAAATTTTTCCAGGCAAGGTTGCTCCAGCCTACCGAAACTTTAAGGGGGGCCAGCAGATTTTGAAACCCTTATCCCCACACCACCTTGCATGGGACAAGGTTCTTTTTCACCCACCACGCTCGGTCCCGGTTTCGGAGGAAACCGTCCACAGCTTTTTGACCTGTGGTGGACGGTCCCCCAAGACAATTAATTTCAACACGGGCCCTTTTTCCTTTTGGGCCCCGTGATGCCACCCCGAGGAAACCCTTGGGGGGAAAAAGCCCTGCACCATCCCTGCGGTTTTGAAGAGCCGCGCCGAGGGCCGAGAGCCACCTTTACCCAGAGACATCCACCCAGCTCACCCATGACTGTCACAGAGATATAGCGGCCTTGGCCGTGCTTACTAGTCCCTGTTTTCGGGGGTCAGAAAGGACTTTTTCCCGGGCACCCGTTTCAGACAACGCACTTGAAATTTTAGATTACACGTGGCCGGCCAGGGCACGAACGGGGTTTTTCGGCAAAAAAAATGCCCGCTCGGCAAACTGGTATTGGGGGCAGGGAAGGGGCCCTGACTTTTTGGAACCCCTGTTCCACCAGACGAAAGGCAACATTTCCCAAAGGGCCAAAAACCTTCAATGCCCACATTTGGCTTTTGGGGTTTGGGAAAGGTTTTTGGGGGGAAAGGTTTCTTCCCCTCCCCAAAACCCGGGGACAGAAGGGCTGGGTTTCTAACTGGCCCTGTAACGGTTGCAGGTCGTCAAAAAGGTGGAAGGAAAAGGTGGGAGGATGGGAAATTTGGTGGGGGCTGGTTTGGGACTCCCGGGGGTGGTGGCGGCTGAAGGGGGAGGGTGATCCCTTATCATTTTCATGAGAACATGGAAAAACTGAGGAACGCTTGGGGGTTGGGGGAAAGGGGGAGGAGGGGGAGACAAAAGGGATGACAGTGGGTTTGGGAAATCCGGAAACCCGGGGTGGGGCCCTTTTTTTGGCCCAAATGTTGCCCCCATTTCCCTCATGCAAAGCCCCCTGCATGTGACTAGAAAATGTTGGGGTGGTTTTTAAAAACCAAAATTCTTACCTCTACTATTGCTTTACCAAAGGCGGCATAGACATCGCTGGGTGAATCAAAAGGGGTTTCTCAAAGAAGGCCCAGGGGTTTAGATTTTCCCGGGCCTTTTTTGACGGCGATAACAGGAGCGGGGTTTGCGCTGACCGTGGCTGGGGGGAATCCCCTATCACGGGCTTCTGCACCGCCCCCCTCCCCCTTTTTTAGGCGGGACCCCCTATTGCACTTAAACCCCAACAACTTTCCCCCCCGTCCAGTTTAGAACCGCTCGCAAGAAAAAAAAAAAAATTTTGCGGAAAAGAAACCCGATGGGATTTCCCCCCCCCCCCCAATGGGGTTCTTCCCTCATCATAAACAACACAGGTAACTTGGTCGCCCTGACATTCTGCATCCAAAAGCTGGGGCTACAACCCAAGGGCACTGAAAGGGCGTTGCCGAACCCCCCGGGGATTTTTGCCGATTGCTGGCTTCCTTTCCCCTCCTCTTGGCATCAGTAACGGGGCGTCAGAGCAGACAAAAATCACCCTTTTTTGGGCCCCTCTTGTTCTTTTTAACATCCCCTTTCCCCCAACCGCATTTTGGGCCATCAATGGGGGGTTCTTCAAAAAATGGATTATCCACAGTGGTGGGAAACCAGTTGACTTTTGGGCTGCCTTCGCTTCATGTTAGGACGGTGCTGATGAGCTGATGACAACATTTTTTGGCCGTGACTGGGAGGAAGAGGAGGTTAAGACTGCGGGAAAATTCGGGTTTGAAATTAACCACTGAGGAACAGATTGGCGACCCCGGGTTCGTTACTGAGTTAACGGGGGCCCTAAACCCACCGATGAAAGGCCTGACGGTCCTGCAACCGACGATACCGGCCCATGCGTTTTTGTCCCCCAGCACTGGAAGGAAAACCCTTCTCCCTTTTTTTACCCTACCTCCATGTCCACCCCCCTTTTTTGCTCCCCTTACCACCTCCCATTTCGCTACATGTTTCACAAAGAAAAAATTTGGGGGTGGGTTAGGGGAAAATTTTGGGAAAAAGTCTCTTTTTTAAAAAAGACGGCAAATCACAGCTATTCTCAATTTCCCTCTAAATTTTCCTACAGCCAAAACTGGGATTGAAATGAAATAAACAGGGGTTCCCTTCCTTAGCCCCAGGGTTTAAAACTCCCCCCGTAGGACTGGGGGAAATTATATTTTTCCCAACAAAAAACATACAAGTGGGGCTTTTCTGGGGCCAAAACTGAGATTCAACGACCCCAAAAAAAACTATTCAAAGTTAAAATGGATGGGGAATTTTTTTTTTGCGCAAGGGAAAAACCCAAGAACATTCCCCTAGAAAATTGCTAGAAAATTGTCTTACAACGTGGCTTTTTGAAAAAAACCAGGGCGCACCCCCCGGGGAATACACCTTTTTTAAAAACTATTCGGAAAAAAAACTGAATTTTTTGCCCTGGGGGAAAATACAAAATTTCTGTATTAAAATTTAAGTCCCAAAGGTCCTCAATGAAAAAACTGGACGTCCCCAAATTTAAATAAACCCTATCTGAAATGTTTTCGGGTAATAAAAAGGTTTTTTTTGCCCCTTCAAATACCCCGGGCGGTGTTTTACAAAATTCCCTGTATTAAAAATTTTAATTTCCCAAGGGGGCCCCCAAATGAACAAAGCGGGCCCTTTGTCCCAAAGTAAAAAAAAACCCCAAACTGAAAATGTATACGGTTTAAAAAAAAGTGGAGTTTTCCCACCTATAAAATTTACCCCGGGCCGGTGACTACAAAATTGCTGTATTCAAATTTTAAGAAAAAGGTGCCTAAAAATGAACAAAGTTGGCTGCCCCCCAAAAAGTGAAAAAAAAAACCTATCTGAAATGTTTTTATGGATTATAAAGGTATTTTTTGCACCTACCAAAAATACCCGGTGGGGGCTACAAAATTGCTGTATTAAAATTTTTAAGTCCCAAGGGTGCCTCAATGAACAAAGCGGGAAATGGCCAAAGTAAAAAAAAACCACCTATCTGAAATGTAAAAGGATAATTTTAAAAGGTTTTTTTTTGCACCTATAAAAACCCCCGGCGGTGATTTTTTACAAAATTGCTGTATACAAATTTAAGTGCAAAGGTTTGCCCAATGAACAAAGCGGGCCCTCCCCCGCCAAAGTGAAATGAACCCCCTATCTGAAATCTTTTAGGGTTTTAATAAAATTGAGTTTTGCCCCCTATCAAATACCCCCGGCGGTGCCCTACAAAATTGCTGATTAAAATTTTTAAAGGGGTGAAAGGGTTGCCTCAGTGAACAAAGCTGGATTTCCGCCAAAAGTGAAAAAAACACCAACTGAAATGTATACGGATAATTAAGGGTTTTTTTTTGCACCTATAAAAATTCCCCCGGGGGGGGAACAAAAAAAAATTTGCGTATTCAAATTTAAGTGCAAGGTCCCCAAAATGAAAAAAGCTGGACTGTCCCAAAGGGGAAAATGAACACCTATCTGAAATGTTTTACGGGTAATATAAGGTTTTTTTTTTCCCACCTATCAAATACACCGGGGGTGACTAAAAAATTTGCTGTTTTTTTAAAAATTTAAGTGAAAAGGTGCCCAAAAACAAAGCGGGCCGGGGCCAAAAAGTAAAAAAAACACCTATCTGAAAGGGTATACGGATAAAAAAGGGATTTTTGGGCACCCTACCCAAAAACACCGGGGGGGTGACTACAAAATTCCCTTTTATTCAAATTTAGGTGAAAAGGTCCCCTCAATGAAAAAAAGTTGCGCCGGCCAAATTTAAAAAAAAACACCTATCTGAAATTTTAATAGGATTTATAAGGTATTTTTTCCCACCTAAAAAAATTTACACCGGTGGTGACTACAAAATTGCTGTATTAAAATTTTTAAGTCCCAAGGGTTTGCCTCAAGGGGAAAAAAGCGGGACTGCCGCCAAAGTGAAAAAACACCTATCTGAAATTTTATACGGATAATAAAAGTTGATTTTCCCACCAAATCAAATAAAACCCGGCGGTGAATAAAAAAATTCCCTGTATTAAAATTTTAAAGTGAAGGTCCCCTCAATGAACAAAGCTGGCCCTGCCCCAAAGTGAAAAAAAAACCAAACAAAATGATAGGGATAATATAAGGTTTTTTTTCCCAACCTAAAAAATTTACAGGGCGGTGACTAAAAAATTGCTGTATTCAAATTTAAGTCCCAAGGTGCCTAAAAGAAAAAAAGCTGGCCTGCGCCAAAGTAAAAAAAAACCCCTATCGGAAATGTATAGGTTTAAAAAAAATTTGATTTTTGCACCTATCAAATAAAAGGGCCGGGGGTGACTAAAAAAATTCCCTGAAATTAAAATTTTAAGTGCAGGGTCCCTTTTCCCCAATGAACAAAGCTGGACTGGCCCAAAAAGTGAAATAAAACACCCACTAAAAATGTATACGGAAAATTTAAAAAGGTTTTTTTTTGCACCTATCAAATACCCCGGGGGTGACTACAAAATTCCCCGTATTCAAATTTTAATTTTAATTGCCTCAATAAAACAAAGTGGACTGTGCCAAAGTAAAATTGAACACCTATCTGAAATGTATAGGGATAATATAAGGTTTTTTTTTCCCCCACCTATAAAATACACCGGGGTGACTAAAAAATTTGCTGTATTAAAATTTTTAATTGCAAGGACCTAAATTGCACAAAGTTGGACTGCGCCAAAGTGAAATGAACACCAAACCCTAAAATTTGTAAAAGGGTAAAAAGGTTTTTTTTGCACCTATCAAATACCCCGGCGGTAAATCCAAAATTGCTGTATTAAAATTTTTTAAGGGGAAAGGGTTTTCCTCTTCCCAATGAACAAAGCTTCCCTGGCCAAAGTGAAAAAAACCTATCTGAAATGTTACGGATAATAAAAGTGGATTTTTGGGCACCTTCAAAAAAACTGGGGGGGGGGGGGGGGGGGGGGGGGGGGGGGGGGGTGGGGGAATAAAAAAATTGCTGTATTAAAATTTTAAGGCAAGGTGCCCCACGGGAACAAATTTGGGAAATGCGCCAAAGTGAAAAAAACCCCCTATCTGAAATGTAAGGGAAATTATATAAGGTTTTTTTGAACCCAAACAAATACACGGTTGGTGACTCCCAAAATTTGCTGTATTAAAAATTTAAGTGAAAGGGGCCCCTCAATGAACAAAGGGGACTGCGCCAAAGTGAAAAAACACCTATCTAAAAAGTATACGGATAATATAAGGTTTTTTTTGAAACCTATCAAATACCCCCCCCGGGCGGTAAACTCCCAAAATTGCCTGTTTAAAAATTTCAATGAAAATTTGCCCAATGAAAAAGCTGGCCTGGACCAAAGTAAAAAACATCATTTTAAAAATTTATACGGATAATAAAAGTTGATTTTTTCCCACCTATCAAATAAAAGGGCCGGGTGATAAAAAATTGTTATTAAATTTAATTTCCAAGGTCCCTTTCCTTGAAGAAACCCCTGGACGGGTCCCAAAAGGGGAAAATGAACCCCTTATCTGAAATGTAAACGGAAAAATAAAAGGGTTTATTTTTTGCACCAAACAAAAAACCCCGGGCCCCGGTGACTACAAAATTGCTGTATTCAAATTTAATTGCAAGGTGCCTAAATTAAACAAAGCTGGCCTCGCCAAAGTGAAAATAAAACCTATCTGAAATGTTACGGTTTAAATTTAAGGTTTTTTTTTGGAAACCCCCCCCTATTCAAAAAACCGGTGGTGACTAAAAAATTTTCTGTTTTAAAATTTTAAAGGCAAGGTGCCTCAATGAAAAAACCCCGGGACTGGCCAAAGTGAAATGAAAAACCTTCTGAAATGTATACGGATAATAAAAGGTATTTTTTGCCCTATCAAATACCCCGGGCCCGGTGACTAAAAAAAAATTGCTGTTTCAAATTTAAGTCAAGGTGCCTCAATGAACAAAGCGGGCCCTTTGCCCCAAAGTGAAAAAACCCCCTACCCTGAAATGTTAGGGTTTAAAAAAAAGTGGGGTTTTCCCACCTATCAAATACCCCGGGCGGTGACTAAAAAATTTTGCTGTATTAAAAAATTTTTAATTGAAGGGGTCCCAAAAAAAAAATAAAAAAAAAAAAAAAAAAAAAAAAAAAAAACAAAAAAAAAAAAACTTGAACGCCGGCCCAAAGGTGAAAAAAACCCCCTTATCTGAAATAAAATTACGGTTTAAATAAGGTATTTTTTCCCACCTATCAAATACACCGGTGGTGTTTACAAAATTTTTGTATTAAAAATTTAATGCAAGGTCCTCAATGAAAAAAAGCTGGACTGTGCCAAAGTGAAATGAAACCCTATCGAAATGTTATAGGGGATAAAAAAAAGGTTTTTTTTTTCCCCACCTATCAAATCCCACCGGGGGTTGACTACAAAATTGCGGTATTCAAATCTAAGTGAAAGGGGGTCCCCTAAAATAAACAAAGCTGGACTGCCCCCAAAGTGAAAAAACACCCTCCCCCTAAAAAGGTATAGGGAAAAATTAAAAAGTTGAGTTTTGCACCTTTTCAAATACATGGGCGGTGACCTACAAAATTGCTGTTTTTAAAATTTTAAGTGCAAGGTGCCTAAAATGAACAAAGCTGGACTGGCCAATGTGAAATGAACCCCTTTCTGAAATGTATAATTTTTTAATTATATAAGGTTTTTTTTCCCAACCTATAAAAATACACCGGGGTGGGCCTAAAAAATTTGTGTTTTTAAAATTTTAAGGGGCAAAGGTGCCCCCAATGAAAAAAGCTGGTGCCCCCCAAAAGTGAAATGAAAAACCTTTCTGAAATTTTATCCGGTTTAATTTAAGGGGTTTTTTTTTGCCCCCTATCAAATACCTGGGGGGTGACTAAAAAATTTGCTGTATTAAAATTTTAAAGGTTGCAAGGTGCCTAAAATGAACAAAGGGGGACTCCCCGCAAAAGTGAAATGAACCCCAAAATCTGAAATGAAATACGGTTTAATATAAGGTTTTTTTTTGCCCCCTTTATCACATCCCCCCCGGCCGGTACTACAAAATTGCTATATTAAAATTTTAAAGGGGTGCAAGGTGCCCTCAAAAAACAAAGCTGGACCCCGCCAAAAAGTGAAATGAACACCTATCGAAATGAAATATGGATTTTAAAAGGGTTATTTTTGCACCTATCAAATACCCCGGCGGTGCCCTACAAAATTCCCCTGAAATTAAAATTTAAAGTGCAAGGGCCCTCAATGAACAAAGCTGGACTGCGCCAAAGTAAAAATGAACCCTATCTGAAATGTAAAAGGGATAATAAAAGGGTTTTTTTTTTGCACCTATCAAATACACCGGGGGTGACTAAAAAATTGATGTTTTTAAAATTTAAGGCAAGGGGGCCCAATGAACAAAGCTGGATTTGGGGCAATTTTAAAATGACCCCTTTATTAAAATTTGAAATATGGATTTAAAAGGGTTTATTTTTTGAAAAACCTATCAAATAAAAAGGGGGTGACTAAAAAATTGCTGAAACCCAAATTTAAGTGCAAGGTGCCTCAAATGAAAAAGCTGGACTGGCCAAAGTAAAAAAAAACACCTATCTGAAATGTAAAAGGATAATAAAATTTTTGAGTTTTGCACCTATCAAATACACCGGCGGGGGACTACAAAATTGCTGTATTCAAATTTAAGTGAAAGGGTGCCTAAAATTAACAAGGCGGGCTGCCCCCAAAGTAAAATTTAAAACCCACCTATCTGAAATGTATACGGTTTTAATTTTAAGGGTTATTTTTATGCCCCCCCTATAAAATTTACCTGGCCGGGGAATATAAAATTGCTGTATTCAAATTTAATGCAAGGTGCCCCTCAATAAACAAACCCGGACTGCGCCAAAGTGAAATGAACACCAATCTGAAAGTATACGAAAATTATAAGGTATTTTTTGCACCTATCAAAACACCGGCGGTAAACTACAAAATTGCTGAAATTAAATTTAAGTCCCAAGGGGGCCTCAATGAAAAAAAAAGCTGGACTGCGCCAAAGTGAAATAAAACCCCTTTATCTGAAATGCTATGGATTATATAAGGTTTTTTTTTCCCACCTATCAAATACACCGGGTGGTGCTACAAAATTGCTGTTTTTAAAATTTTTAAGTGCAAGGTCCTCAATGAAAAAACCCGGACGCCCCCCCAAAGGAAAAAAAAACCCTATCTGAAATGTAACAGAAATTTTATAAGGGTTTTTTTGCCCCCTATCAAATCCCACTGGCAGTGACTCCCAAAATTTGGGCTATTTTTAAATTTAAGTCCCAAAAAGGGCCCTAAATAACAAAGCGGGACTGGGGCCAAAAGTGAAATGAAAAACCTATCTGAAATGTATAAAGATAAAAAAGGGGTTGGGGTTTTGGGCCCCTTTTTTAAAACCGGCAGTTATTTGGGAAAAAACTGTAAAAAAAAAATTTTTGGGCTCCCAACAAAATACTTTAATATTTCAACGGGAAAACTTTTTTTTAAAAACCCTTTTCCCAAGGGCGGGGGGTCTAAAAAAAGGTCTGGCTGCACAAAAACCACTCCCCTTTTAAAGAGCCTGTCGTCTGTCTGTGTTCGCCCCAGCCCCCGGCCCCCCCTCCTCTCCCCCCGTGACTGAAAGGGGCCTAGATTTTCTTTAAAATTTCTGCCTAAGTTACAAAAAATCTCCCCCAAATCTTAATCTACCTAACCCCTTTTTAATGTTCACACCCCTAAAACCCATAGCTGTTGTTGAAAAAATTTAGAACAGTTTCGCTGACTTTTTTTTAACAAGACCGGCACCCCGCTACTCCAATGAACACAGACACACACTGGGGCCCAAAACCAGGAAGGGCGGGTTTATAAAAAAAACCGGGTTTAAAGTGATTTTTCCACCCCAATCCCCAACCTTTACACATCCCAGTCATGACATCGCACACCCAGCTCACCCCTCAATTCAAAGCTGATTTGCGGGCCCCCCAAAATACGGGAAGCACTGAAAAGGGCCCCGCGAAATTAATGTTTTAATCCCCGCAATTTTCCCCCCTAAATTATCGCGTGATCGAAAAAATCCGATCACCATAAAAACCGTTCCAATTTCAACCTGGTCGATAATAATCGCTCCACACTAATCTTCAGTGTTGTTCCATAAAAATATAATACAATATTTACAAACAAGTGAGGGGTGTACTCACAAGTATGAGATACTGTGTATGCTCGGAATCAATCTCACCTTAGGTTTCTGAAAGGGGTCTTGAATGAAGTAGCATGATTTCTCCCCGTGATGTTAATCATAAGTGGGTATTTCAATAGGTCTTTTTCTGAAGTAATGGATAGATTCTACCAGAGTGAAGCACCATTGTGATCTTCACAATGTGTGTTGTCTAGGGGTTTTTGTAAGCCTGTTAGACAGCAGGTGTTATTTGACTGATGGGGAATAGCACGCCCAAATGAGAGATCTTATTCCTTTTTTGCTATGGGACCCAGAGGTTGTAGGGACCCCACTCAGATACTAGAACATTATTCCTTTTTGTAGGGAACAAATATTGGGGGCCCTTTATGCTCCCACCCGCTACTTTTTGGGGGGTTTCCCTGATATTTGGCGGTATTATTTATGCTTTTACTTATTACCACTTATGCTGCTGTTTTAGTTTACTTTCATTAGTTTGTGGGGCCTCATTCATTTTCCCAATTTGGGGCCCCCTATAAATACAAGTTATGCCCCTGTCACTACCCTTTCCTTTTGGGAAAATGTACCTTTAAGAACTTTCCTTTTTAAAATTGCCCTTTTTTTCGAGATTCTTTGAGATGGGATTTTGGATTTATCAAAACTTAGTAATTTTTTACTCATTTTAAAAAACAAAACATTAAAGTTTTATAAAATTTTTGGCCCCCAAAAAAAGGGGCTTCTTTTTCCGTTTTCCGGAGGGGTTTGGGTTCCCAAAACCGGAAAAAACCCCCCTTTTGGGGGGGCCAAATTGGGAAAAATTTAATTTTAAGGGGGGGGAAAAATTTCGGGAGGTGTTTATTGGAAAGGGGGGGGTTTTAAATTTTTAAAGGGGGGGGGTTTGTTAAAGGAAAAAACCAAATTTATAAAGGTCCCGGGGTTTTTTTTTTTTGGGGTTCCCCCCCCCCCCTATTTTTGTCCCCCCCCCCCCCCCTTTTTTTTCTTTTTTTTTTAACTCCCCCCCAACCCCAAAAACCCCCCCAAAAAAACCCCCCCCCCCCCCCCCCCCCCCCCCCCCCCCCCCCCCCCCCCCCCCCAAACCCAAAAAACACAAAAAAATTTTTTTTTTTCCCCCCCTTTCTTTTTAGCTTTATTAAGCCCCTTCTACCCAGGGGGGTGAGAAGTCAAATTAGAGATTTGTTCCAAGTTAAGCTTTTATAAGAACTGGAGGTATTCCTAGTTAACATTATGCCTTAATAACCAGGCAATTATTGTTTCATGTGCTTACAGCAGCTAGAGGCTTAATTGCTTAGTTGCTAGAAGTTGAAAAAAGGCTCTTCACCAGCTACGGCAGAACTACATGACACATTGAGAGAAGTGAGAAAGTTGGAATATTTGAGGGCCTTGCTCAATAACAAGGTGGAAGCCTTTAAGTTTATTTGGGGTTCTTGGGATCGTTTCCTTACAGAAAATTCGGTAATGGAGAGGATACCACCAAAGATACAACCTTTTAAAATGAGGTGGGAGTTGTTCTCCCCTTAAATCCTAAGTGTGTTTTTTCCCTTGTCTGTTTTTGTTTTTTGTTGTTTTTTGCTGTAAGGAAGCCTAGCCTATCTCATCCTGATTTCCGTAGCCAAGCAGAGCACCCGTCCCGAAAAAGGCGACCTCGCACTCGAACCTCTTCCTGAGCTGTACCTAGTGAAACGTGTGCCAAACAGACTCCACAGAAAACAAATAGAGAATAGTCGTATGGGCTGAGGTCCAGTGGCCCTTCAGGTCCCTTCACTAAACAATTAGCATGGATCGAGGAGGCAGGCTCCCATGTGCACTCCTCTGGTCCATACCCTTTCAAATATACAAGATACTGGAGAGCATTTCTGACTCTTTGGGAATCCATAATACGCTCAACTTCAAACTCTAGATCCCCCTCTACCCGGATTTGAGGGGTTGGTTCCTTATGAGGACTGATAGGAGGTACATACTTTTTGAGCAGCGATTTGTGGCACACATTATAAATCCCGAAAATCGTCGGGAGATGAAGACGAAAAGTGACTGGATTGATAACCTGTAGAATGGAGTAGGGAGCAATATACCTAAGGGGGCTATATATATTCATATATATATACATACATATGAATATATATAGCCTCCTTAGGTATGTATATACACACAAGAAGGTAATAAACAATACAACAAAGTCCCTGAAAAAGACACCATATACATTCAGTAAATAGTAAACATAGCCTAACTCTGTAGCCCTGTCGTGGCCTTAGTTACATATTTCCTGATGACCTACTCTAGTTGCATTCCTTAAGTGGGTGGCACCAAGCAGCACTACTGCCTGAAGCTTTTCTTCTGCAGTTTCAAACACCATAGCTCCTCTCTCCTTCAGAGGTGTCCTCCTGATGATATCTTATAACTTGGCCATACAGCAGTCTTCTTAGAAAAGTTCTTAATGGCACTTCTGAGGAAAGGAGACTCCCTCTATTCACTTATTCTTGGCTGCACATTTTTAACTTGATCATGGTGGTCATGGTGAATGTTGCTTCCTGTCCCCAGCTGGAGTCCTCCACTGAAACTGAAATTTAGGAGGAAATATATCATCCAAGTGACTATTAGATTGCTAGATGCTGTTAAGGTCTTGGAATCACATCATCCAAGTGACTACTAGATTGCTAGATGCTGTTGAGGTCTAGGAATCATATAATCCAAGTGACTACTAGATTACTGGATGTTGTTGACGTCTAGGAATCATAACATCAAAGTGAGTACTAGATTGCTAGATGCTGTTCAGGTCTTGGAGTCATACCCTCCAAATGATTACAGTTAGGGGAGTGTTTAGAGCTCATAAACTTTTTGCAAAGTCTTATCCTTCAAGCTTGAACCCTAAATTTACCTTGAAGGGGTGAGTAGAACCTATGACACCAAGCATTCGCTGCCTGTAAGCTTTTGAGGTGGAAGTCTGTTAGTGTTCGGTGTACAGAAAAATACATGTTTTTTAAATTTTGGAAAGTTTATCAGTGTGTAGACTCAAAATTAATTTGAGAACGAGGTCAATAAAAAAAAATTATATTTTCCTAACTGCGTGACCTTCATAACTGTGGTCACTCTGCAGGAAATATTTTAATGTCCCATAGCTGAAACTAGGATAGGTTTAATAGAGAGCTGAATAAAAATACCACTCTGGAAATCTCAGAGGTAAGCCTAAGCAAAAAGAATGAATTGTTTGCAGGTACTTTAATTACTTTTGTGGTCACAGTCGTTCTTGCTTCATACTGCAGGATTTTAAGAGTTGACCACAAAAGATCCTAATCAGTTCTGAGTCACTTAATTTAAGTTTTCTAAAATGAGGAGAAAAAAATGAAACTCTCAGTTTCTCAATATATATGTACCAAAAAAGCCAACTGAAATTTAAACAAATACAAGAATGCAACGGCTACTATTACCTAGTTACATTTTAATATTGTAATGTTGAGTAAGATCCCTGATTCAACCTTACTAGTGCATCTCAAAAGATTAGAATATCATTGTAAAGTTAATTTATGTCCGTACTTCAAGTCAAATAGAGAAACCCACATATTGTATAGACTCATTACACACAGAGCAATATATTTCAAGCGTTTTATTCTTTTAATGTGGATGTAAACAAACCTGACACAAAAAGTTAAAAAATG
>JAODAL010065345.1:0-18278 GCA_025379985.1 Phyllomedusa bahiana | reverse complement strand
TTGAAAAACCAAAAGTTTCTACTTTAACATAAAAAGGGTTCTTTACTGAAAGGCAGTGAGACAAAGGAATTCTCTGCCAGGGGGCCCGGGCCCTGGTGAAATTCAAAAACCCGATTTAAAAAAGGGTTTTATCATTTCGGGAGCTTTAAATAATATAAAAAATTTTTAGGGGACTAGGATTCAGGGGGAGAGGCCCTTTTTATCCAGGGTTTTTTTGTTTGCCAGTTTGGATCGGGGAAGGGAAAATTTTTCCCTAAAAGAGGAAAATTTGGCTTTTTCCTCTTTGGGGGGTTTTTGCCTTCCTCGGGATAAAACACCTTAGCAAAAACGGGCTGAACAAATTTTGGAAGATTCCCCTTTTTTTTCCCTTTCCCAAACAAAGAAACTATAAAAATTTTGAATTCATATCCAAAGGGTTAAATTTTTAAAGCCGGGTTTGTCTTTTTTTTTCATAAAATCCAGAGTTTTTAAAGGGCCCACATACAAGTCAATTTTACCCTGCCCTTTGGGAGCGCAATTTATACCCAAAGGGGGTTCCCCAAAGCTTGTTCGGGTTCTTTTGGAGTCAAATACATGGTGTATATTTATAATATACGGGATTTTTTTTCATAAAACCTGTCTTTTCTTTTTTGAACAAACGTTTTTTCAGACGGGAGGGGGCAGGCTCTGCCCCTCGATTTGGCAGTGGCAAAACTTTTCCGGAAACGGGCCCCCAGGTCGCAGCACAGCAAGGGACGTCGCGGGCAGGGACACTGGGTGGGCCAAAAATTGCCGCTGTCATTTTGGGCCGTGTGTTTTTCCCCCAACCCGGGGGTTCTTTTTGGTTACTAGGTCTTCCATTTTCCTCCCAGATGACATCTGACAACCCCACCCAAAGGGGTCAGGGGGAACGCAGACAAAAACCTTAGTTGGCAGGGCCCGGGGGGGGGGTCAGGGGCCCCTAAACCTGTTCAACCCCCCTCTTTTCCCTTTCCGGTTCCTCAGCCAGAGATCTACTATGGGGGTTGGGCTCGGGCCCACTATTTTGCAGGATGAAACAATTGAGGAGGGGCAATCCCAGCTACTTGGGAGCGAAGAAATGGGGCCAATATTCCCCCGCTTCTTTTAGGGCGGCAAAGTATAGATTTGCGAGTGGGGAAGGGAGGTCATGTTGTGGGGGTCAGCCCTTCATTTCCAAGACCGGTGATGAGGGGCAGCAGGGACGATGAAACCAAATAGATGAGGATGGCCGACCGCACTTGGGAGCCGGATGAGGCAAGGGCTTCATCATCATCAGGAGAAGAGGGCGTCAGCTTGCGCATCAGGCAGCGGCGCAGCCAGCAAGTGGGTCGTGTGGCCGTGAGTCAGCAAGATAGCAGCAGGTGAGGTCGGGAGCAAAGCGGCCACGGGGTAAAAAACCCGCTTCGCAGGTCCAAGAAAGTAGTGGCACAGGGGCTCAGCGAGGCAGCGGCGGTAGTAGTCACTCAGTGCGGAGCGTTGGCAGTAAAATCCGATACTCGGCGGTGTGGCAGTTCTTTGCTAAGACACCGGAGGAGCCGAATATGGGTATATGCTTGGACCTGTCTCAGTAATCAGATAGCGGGGATCTGTACATGACTTATCCGGACCCGTCCTATCTACACCCCTTTTTTTCCTCTTTAAAGGGACAGAGTTATTTTTCATCATCTTTTTTTTTTTCCCTTAATGTTGTTTGTTGTTATCAACTGAAAATTTTTCCCTGATAAACCCCATATCTAGGGGGGAAACGCTTTTGGAATTTGGGAATATTATGCTTTTTTGACATCTTCCATGACCATCACAATTCATAGTATTTAAACATCAAATGTTATTGTCTGTTGTATTGTTATTTTCACAGCATTTTTTTGGTTTTGTGCACCCCTTCCATTTGTGATTGTGTTTTTCTTTTTTTTTAGATGAATGGGACGGGGGTTTTTTTGGGTTTATGTGGGGCCCCCTTTTTTGGGGCGATTTCCCCTTTTTTGAGGCAACATTTCTTTGATAGGGTATATTTGAGGGTGTCAATTTTTTTTCTAAATTCTTATTTTTTTTTTATTAAAATTATTTTATGTATCTTTTTCTAGGTTTTCCTGTAGTTTTTTTGGGTTTTTTATATTAAATTGAAGCAAAAGTAAGCGTGGCCCAGGGACCGGGGAGGGAGCTAACTTTGGCCCCACGCCCTGGTCAACACTGCAGGTCCCCATCCGGTGGCCTGGGAGAAACGTGGCTCAGATGTGGTGGTCCATCCGCCGCCACAGCAGCAGCGCGCCAGTGGCACGCATGCCATTGCAGCCAGTCAAGGCTCCACCACCTATGCAGAAGGGAGCTGTTTCTCTTGACATCATCTCCCGGTCCAGATGCTCCTGCTCCTCGCTACTCATGGCGCCAGCAGTCGTTCAGCGAGGCAATTGCAAAGAGACAACAGTATGCGTCCAACCATCCTAAGGTGCAGAAGCTGACCGTACTCCTGTCCAAGTTGTTGGTGCTGCAGTCCCTCCCTTTCCAAATGGTGCACCGTTCAGAGAACTAATGGCTTGTGCCGAGCCGAGATGGAGAGTTCCAAGCCGTAATTTCTTTTCCAAAAAGGCAGTACCAGCACTTCATAAATATGTAGAACAGAAGGTGGGCCAGTCCTTGAGCTTATCGGTTTGTTCCAAGGTGCACGGCAGCGCGGACGTCTGAAGCTGTAACTACGGTCAGGGCCAGTACATGTCCTTTACGGCCCACTGGGTGAATGTGCTTCCGGCCCAGGCACACCAACAACTTGGACAGGAGACGCGCTTTCTCCTCCACGTGTCAAACTGCGGCTCCTGCGCCAATGTCCGCCACCTCCACCTCCAACACCACCACCATCTCAGCCTCCACAAGTACTGCTCCATCATACCACATGTGTAGGGCACAGCGGTGTCACGCAGTTCTAAACCTGGCTTGCCTCGGCGAAGTCACACAGGGGAGGAACTGCTCCACGTCATGCAGCAAGAAATCGATGTGTGGCTTTCTCCGCGCCAACTGCAAATCGGAACCATGGTGACGGACAATGGGAGGAACATGTGTCCACGCTGCACCGAGGAGGGATGGTCCATGGCCCTGCATGGCGCACGTGTTCAATTCTGGTTGTGAAAAGGTCCTGAAGTCTTCCACCGATCTTCAGAAGATTCTGAAAATGGCCAGGAAACTGTGCATGCACTTCATCCATTCCTACAAAGCCCAGAACACCCTCCTCGAGTTGCAGCGGCAGAACGGCCTCCCCCAACACACTCTGATATGCGATGTTTCCACCCGTTGGAATTCCAGCCTGCACATGTTGGACCGACTGTATGAACAGAGAAAGGCCATTAACGATTTTTTGATGATCCAGGCGGACAGAAGTACTCCCCTGTGTAACTTTGATGTCAGCCAGTGGCAGCTCATGCGTGACACCTGCCGTTTGTTGAGGCCATTCGAGGAGGCCACGTTATTTGTCAGTCGCCAGGACTACGGGATGAATAACGTCATTCCACTGCTTCATGTCCTGGAACAGATGCTGAAAAATCTGTCTGGGCAGGGGACTGGAGACGTGGCGACTACATCTCGCGGCCACATGAGTCCGGTGGGGACTGAAATGGAGGAGGAGGAGGAGGACATTGGAGCAGAAGCATTGTCTGGTGAAATGAGTGGATTTTCTACCCAGGTGACAAGAGAGGAGGAGCAGGAGCAGCTGGAGGAGGTAGATGGAGATGAGGAAGACGAGGCAGATGACCCGCAAGCACCGTGGCAGTATACAGTGGAGATGGAGGCAGGGAGCCCCTCGGAGTCACTTGTGCAGATGGCCCGCAGCATGCTGATTTGCCTGGCTAGTGACAGCCGAATAGTCAGCATCCGGCAGAGGGATGACTTCTGGCTCTCCACCCTATTGGACCCTCGCTACCGGTCCAAAATGGGAGCCTTTTTCCCAGCTATTGAGAGGGAGGACAAACTCAAATACTATAGGGAAATCCTCCGTAGTCAGTTGGCCGCTGCCTATGTGTGGCATCGTCCCTCCTCTGACAGGTCTGACCGGGGGGTTCTTCAGCGCTCACGTACTACTGCCGCGGCTGCCGGGGGAAGGTGGGGGGGTCGGAGCAGTACCAGCTCCATCAGCAGCAACCTAAGTCTGGAGTCACTGATGAGCAGCTTCCTTCACCCGCCTAGTGAGGAGGGCAGTCGCCAGCAGCAGCAGCAGCAGGACCTGGAGCAGACCCTGAACCAACAGGTGGTGGCCTACTTGGAAAGCACTCTGCCACCCCAGTTAGAAGATCCGCTGGACTACTGGGCAGCCAAACTGGATGTGTGGCCGCAACTTGCCGAGTTTGCAGTGGAGAAGCTGTCCTGCCCGGCCAGTAGTGTGGCATCAGAGCGGGTGTTCAGTGCGGCGGGGGCCATCGTTACCCCAAGGAGAACCCGCTTGTCCACGGGAAATGTGGAACGACTGACCTTTGTCAAGATGAATCAGGCGTGGATCGGCCAGGATTTCCACACACCAATGCCTTAGGCGTCAGACTACATCAGCCATGACGCCTCACCCAAACTGTGAGAAATGAGTCTGGGTTCAAACTACCTGCCTCAGCCACTATTCTGATGCCGGCACCTGCCTGATGCCACACATCTGCTGACAGTTTCTCCATCTGCCACCAACCATCTTTACCAGGGACTGGTATTGCCACCCACCTCCACACTCATGCTTCTGCTGTGGCTGCTGCCGTGACCTCCACACTGTGTCATTGTGCCACTCTCTGACCTCATGCTGTTTCTCCTGCCGCCGTCACCTCCACTCTCTGTCATTGTGCCACTCTGTGGCCTACTCGTTTTTGCCACCTCCGAATGTCATTGTGCCACTTCTGACCTCATTGTCTTGCTGCTCGTGACTCACTTGTCATTGTGCCACCTGTGGCCTATCCTGTTTTGCCACCTCCAGAATGTCATTGTGCCACTGTCTGACCTCATGCTGCTGCTACTGGCTTGCGTTTGCACCTCACAGAATGTCATTGTGCCACTGTCTGACCTCATGCTGCTGCTGTGGCTGATGCCGTGACCTACACACTTCTGTTAATTGTGCCACTTCTCTGACCTCATGCTGCTGCTGTGGCTGCTGCCGTGACTAGCACACTGTGTTATTGTCCCACTTTGTGGACTAATTCTGTTTTTGACACCTCCAGAAATGTCTTTGTGCCACTGTCTGACCTCATGTGCTGCTGTGGCTGCTGCCGTGACCTCCACACTGTGTTCATTGTCCCACTCTGTGGCCTACTTATGTTTTTGCCAACTCTAGAATGTTTATTGTGCAACTGTCTGACCTCATGCTGCTGCTGTGGCTGTGCCAGTGACTACACCACTGTGTCATTGTCCCACTCTTGGCCTACTCCTGTTATTGCCACCTCCAAGTATGTCTCTGTGCCAACTGTCTGATCTCATGATGCTGCTGTGTGGCTGCTGCCGTGGTGACACTCCACACTGTGTCATTGTCCCACTCTGTGGCCTACTCCTTGTTTTTGCCACTCCAGAACGTCATTGTGCCACTGTCTGACCTCATGCTGCTGCTGTGCCTGCTGCACGGACTACACACTGTGGTCATTGTTGCACTGTCGGACCTCATGCTGCTGCTGTGGCTGCTGCCGTGACCTCAACACCTGTGTCATTGTGCTCACCTCTCTGCTCTCATGCTGTTGCTCTGCGCCGTCACCTTCCACTCTCTGTCAATGTGCCACTCTGTGGCCTAATCCAGTTTTTGCCACCTCCAGAATGTGATAGGCCCTCTTTCTGACCCTCATGCTGCGGCTGTGGCTGCTGCGTGACCCATACACTGTGTTCAGTTGTGCACTCCTGTGGCCCTAATTCCTGTTTTTGCACCCTCCAGCAATGTCATTGTGCCACTTTCTTGAGCTCTTGCTTGCTGCTGTGGCTTGTGCCGTTGACCTCCACACTGTGTCATTGTCTCCACTCTGTGGACTACTCCTGTTTTTGCACCTCCAGAATGTCATTGTGCACTGTCTGACACCTCAATGCTGCTGCTGTGGCTGATGCCTGTGACCTACACACTGTGTCATTGATGCACCTGTTCTGACCTAATGCTATAGTTGCTTTGGCTGATGCCATGACCTACACACTCTGTCATTGTGCCACTGTCTGACCTCATGGCTCGCTTGCTCGTGGCTGCTGGGGGGCCCGTGACCCTACACACTGGTTATTGTACCACTCTGTGGCCTATTCCTGTTTTTGCCACCTCCAGAATGGTCATGGGTGCCCACCTGTCTGACCTCATGCTGCTGCTGTGGCTGCTGCCGTGACTCCCACACTGTGTCATTGTCCCTACTCTGTGGCTACTTATGTTTTTGCAACCTCTAGAATGTTATTGTGCCATCTATATGACCTCATGCTGCTGCTGTGGCTGCTGCTGACTGTGACCTCCACACTGTGTTCATTGTCCACTCTGTGGCATACTCCTGTTATTGCCACCTCAAGTATGTTTTTGTGCCAACTGTTGATTCTCAATACTGATGCATGTGGGCTGCTGCCGTTGAACTCCACACTGTGTCATTGTCCCACTCTGTGGCCTTCTCCTGTTTTTGCCACCCTCCAGATTGTCATTCGTGCCATGTTGACCTCATGCTGCTGCTGTCGTGACCTCACACACGTGTCATTGTCCCCACTCTGTGGCCTACTCCTGTTTTTGCCACCTCCAGAATGGTCATTGTGCCACTGTCATGACCTCATGCCTTGCTGCTCGTGGATGCTGCCAATGACCTACACACTGGTTTTCATTGTCCCATCTGTGGCTACTCTGTTTCTTGCCACCATCAGAATGTCATTGTGCGGCCACTGTCTGCCTCATGCTGCTGATGTGGCTGTGCCGTGAACATACACACTTTGTCCATTGTATCACTCTGTGGCCTTCTCCTGTTTTTGCCACCTAGAATGTCATTGTGCCACTGTCTAACCTATGCTGCTGCTGTGCGATTGCCGTGTGGGTGACCTACACACTCTGTCATTGTGACACTGTCCTGACCACATTGCTGTTGCTCTGGCTGCCTGCAGTTGATTTTACACCAACTGTGTCATTGTCCACTCTGTGGCCTATTCTTGTTTCTGCACATCCAGAATGTCATTGTGCCACGGTATGAAGCTCATGCTGCTGCTGTGGCTGCTGCCCCGGCGTGATCTCCACACTGTGTCATTGTTCCCATTGTGGCCTCATCTGTTTTTGCCACATCCAGAATGTCATTGTGAAATTGTCTGACCTCATGCTGGTGCTGTGGCTGCTGCCGTGACCTAACACCACTCTGTCATTGTTATCACTCTCGTGCATGCTCCTGTTTTTGCTACCTCCAGAATGTCATTTTGCCACTTGTCTGACCTCATGCTGCTGCTGTGGCTGCTGCCGTGGACCTATCCACTGCTGTGCATTGATCCCCATCTGTGGCCTATTTCTGTTTTTGCCACTCAAGAATGTCATTTGTGCCACTGTCTGGACCTTCATGCTTGATGCTGTGTCTGCTGCCGTGATTCTCCACACTGTGTCCAATTGTTCCCCAATCTGTGGCCTATTCTGTTTTTGCAACTCCTCAGATTGTTCATTGTGCCACGGTCTGAACCTCATGCTGCTGGCTGTGGCTGCTGCCGTTGAACCTTCCCACACTGTGTCATTTGTCCCACCTCTGTGGCCTTCTCCTGTTTTGTGCACTCCAGAATGTATTGTGCCCTGTTGACCTCATGCTGTTGCTGTTGCTTGCTGCCGTGACCTCCACACTGTGTATTGTCCCACTCTGTGGCCTAAACCTGTTTTTGCCACCTCACAGAGATGAATTGTGCCACATCTGACCTCATGTGTGTGTGGCTGCTGCCATGAACCTTAAACACTGTGTTCATTCGTCCCACCTCTGTGGCCTACTCCTGTTTTTGCCACCTCCAGAATGTCATTGTTTTCTGCCTAGTCTGACCTCATGCTGCTGCGCACTGTGGTGCTGCACATGACCTTCACACTTGTCATTGTATCACTCTGTGGCCTACTTCCTGTTTTTGAGTACTCCAGAATGTCATTGTGCCACTGTCTGACCTCATGCTGCTGCTGTTGGCTGCATGCCGTGACCTACAATATTCTGTCATTGTGCCACTGTCTGACCTCATGCTGCGCTGTGGCTGCTGCCGTGACTCCACACTGTGTATTGTCACACTCTGTGGACATACTCCTGTTTTTTTTTTTTTTTTTTTTTTTTATTTACCAACCTCCAAATATGTCATTGTGCCACTGTCTGACCTCATGCGCTTGCTGTGGCTGCTGCCGTTGACCTCCACACTGTGTCTTGGTCCCATCTGTGGCCTTCTCCTGTTTTTGCCACCTCTAGAATGTTTATTGTGCCATGTCAGACTCATGGCTGACTGCTGTGGCCTGCTGCGTGACCTCCACACTGTGTCATGTGTCCCACTCTGTGGCCTACTCCCTGTATTTGCCACCTCAGAATGTCATTGTGCAGCTGTCTGATCTCATGCTGCTGCAGTGGCTGATGCGTGACTCCACACTGTGTTCATTGTCCACTTCTGTGGCCCTACTCCTGATTTTTGCCACCTCCAGAATGTCATTGTGCCCACTGTATGACCTCATTCCGCTGCTGTGGCTGCTGCCGTGACCTCCACACTGTGTCATTGTCCCACTCTGTGGCTACTCTGTTTTTGTCACCTCAAGAATGTCATTGTGCCACTGTCTGACCCTCATGCTGCTGCTTGTGGCTTATTGCGGACCTACACACTGTGATACTGTCCCACTCTGTGCCTTACTCCTATTTTCACACCTCCAAGAATGTCATTGTGCCACTGTATGACTCATGCTGCTGCTGTGGCTAGTTGCCTGTGATCTACACACTGTGTTATTGTCCACTCTCGTGGCTACTCCTGTTTTTCCCACCTCGAGAATGTCATTGTGCCACTGTATGATCTTCATTGCTGCTGTGGCTGCTGCCTGTGACCTCCACCACTGTGTATTGTCCCACTCTGTGGACTACTCCTGTTTTTGCTCACCTCGAGAATGTCATTGTGCCACTGGTATTGATCTCATGCTGCTGCTGTGGCTGTTGCCGTGACTCAAACGTGTCATTGTCCTACTCTGTGGCCTACTCCTGTTTTTTGCCACCTCCAGAATGTCATTGTGCCACTGTCTGACCTCATGCTGCTGCTGCTTTGGTGCTGACTGTTTGACCTACTCTCTGTGTCAATTGTCCCACTCTGTGGGTCCTACTTCTGTTTTTACCAACTCCAGAATGTCATTGTGCCACATAGTTCTGACCTCATGCTGCTTGCTGTGCTGTGCCGTGACCTCACACTGTATCATGTGTGCCACTGCTGTGGCCTTCACTCTGTTTTGGCCACATCTAGAATGTCATTGTGCCACTGTCTGACCTCATGCTGCTGCTGTGGCTGCTGCCGTGACCTACACACTCTGTCATTGTATCACTCTGTGGCCTACTCCTGTTTTTACTACCTCCAGAATGTCATTGTGCCACTGTCTGACCTTATGCTGCTGCTGTGGCTGATGCCGTGACCTACACACTCTGTCATTGTGCCACTGTCTGACCTCATGCTGCTGCTGTGGCTGCTGCCGTGACCTCCACACTGTGTCATTGTGCCACTCTGTGGCCTACTCCTGTTTTTGCCACCTCCAGAATGTCATTGTGCCACTGTCTGACCTCATGCTACTCTTTTTTATTAGAAAAATATAAATCGTAAGCTTAAAACATAACATATGTCGAACCATGAATCAAAACATAAATCAAAACAATGTCCAACTGAAAGATTACGTATAGGCAAAAAAAGTCAGCTCACCTTTTATGCAGGATGGCCTATGTCCATTAAAACCCGCACGTCCCCTGCTCCAGCAGCATAGCACACGATAGCATGAAGAAAAAAAATTGTGGGACAGCGTGACATGGACGGCGGGACAAAAAAAGGTTAAAAATCAGCCTTTATTGTGTATCCATCTTAAAAGGGAAAATTCAACAACGGCAAAAACCGAAGGCAGAGCAAAACTGAAACACCTCGTGGTTGGTATGAAAGTCTAACGCGTTTCGGGCGTCATGCGCCCTTAGTCGTAGCAAATAACAAATGTAACAAATGCTTATTTAAAACTAAAAATCTTAAAATCATTCCACTCACCCATTGGCGTTGTTCCGGTTCATAGCTCAACCTGCCCTACCAAACCGGAAAAGACGTATCGCTTTGAAACCGGAAAGGAATAAAGATTTGCATAAAAATTCCAAGCGCCTGCGCAGAAGCCCAAATGAGCCCAGACCTGGAACTGGCGGAAGCTAGAATGTGCGCTGGATGCAAATGATTTCTACAGGCATTCTGAGCGATATACCGGGAGAAAAAGCCAAGGGTTACAATGAGTTCAGGTGCATACCAGACATTATTAGATATAAATACTAATAACACTAAAACAGAAAAAGTTACTAGAAAAATAAGAAAACTTGTTATGAAAATAAATTCAATAATGAAGCATAATTTCCTCCTAAAGGGTTTAAACCCAAATGGGAACATAGTGTTAGAGAGAGAATCCAAAAGGCCTCACGGTCCCTCAATCTTTTCTCCAGAAACACCTCCCTTTATGTTTAAATACTTTTTTTAATGCCAAAAACCTGCAACGTATTTACATTACCATTGTGATTTTCGGCAAAATGCCCCGCAACATTGGATTTATACGTTCCAATGGACCACTACATCTCTTAGATGTTCCAGGAATCTGACTTTTAATTTTCTTATGGTAGATCCTATTATAATACGTTGCATGTGCTACATTTGACTTGTAAATCACTGCATGGTATTGCAGTTGATGTATTGTTTTATGTTATGTTGTATACTGTTCTCACCCCTGTTGGAAAACACCTTACATGGAAAAGCAAAATTGCACATCTTGCATGGATGCGATCCACAACGGAAAAAAACCCTAGGTGATGAAAACCAGGTTTTTGGACCTCCAACAGCAACAGCATTAGGAGAAAAGAAGATCTCCCAAAGTTTTGGATTTCTTAGTTACAATCTTCACACCATCAGCTAGTATTTCCATTAATAATGTCATCATCTCTTAAACAGCGGCGATATTTGTGGACCAATATTTTTGATCTGTGCAAATTGTTTGCTAAATTTTAGAATAAAATACGGGGAAGAAGACTGCTCCCCCAGTCTCCTTTTAGGATGGATCCAACAAGGTATGTCTAGATTTTTTTTTCTACAATATTTGTCGCCCTATTAAGACCCAAGGTGGATAACCCCTCCTCTTTAAAAGTGAAACTATTTGTTGTTCTTCAGCTTCATATTGTTTATTGCTACTGCAATTACGTTTAGCCCGGACCATTTCACCAACAGGGATGGCTTTGTGTGTGTGCTGGGGTGGTGGACTTCTGAAATGCAAAGTAGTGTTACCCGCAGTGGACTACGAAAAGTAGATTTTAAGAATTATTTTATTTGGTATGCCTTCCCAACTGTAAGTCTAAAAGAGTAATGCAGGAATTTTCAATCGATATGTTTAAACGATAAATTCAGTGGATTGAGAGCAGATAATCCCCAAAGTCTGTACGGCAGAACATTTCCCCCCAAATAAGGAGGATATCATCTAAGTATCTGCCGTACCAGACAAGAACCTGAGAGAAAGGATTGTCAGTGGTAAAAATGTAATGCCTCCCCCACGACATACCGATTCCTGGGGGAGGCGAATATTGGGCCCCCCAAAGGGGATCCCCTTCACGGAGAAAAATTTAACTAAACGAAAAAAAAATTTGTGTTAATAAAAATTTGGAAACCACAAATGTTTAAATAGTTTTTTTTGTGGGGGTTAAATTGTCTAAGAAAAAACCCCGGGGGGCCCAAAAAAGCAAATTTTATGTGGGTAATGTGTTAATGGACCACTTAACTGCCCCACAAATTCCCCACATTTATTTGAGTAAAATAAACCCTTGGGTCCCTGGAAATAGGAATCTTTGAAGGGGTGTAATAAAAAACTAGATTGGATAGAGTTGAAAATGCCCCCCACAAAATACGTTTGGCGCTTGATACTGGGGATACTGTTTGTGTCCTTTGGGAAGCCCCATACATAATTGGGGAGTAATGGCTCTTTAATTTCTTTTCCCGCCCTTTCTTAAAAAAACTCCCAAAATTTTTCCCTTCAATAACAAATTTGTTAACTCCCCAATACTTTTTCGTGGGGTCTGATGAAAGTTTGCCATAGGTAAATGTTTTTTAGAAATTTTTTCGGGGTTTAAGTATTTGATGTGTTCATAACGACTCAGACCCTCCTTACTGACATTTTAATAGTAATCTCAAAAATTTTTTTAATTCTTAACCCCTTTTTAAAATTTTGGGGGAAAAATTTTGGGTAATGCTTTTGTGGGAAAACTTTTTATGGTGTCTTCAAACCCTTTTGTATAATAGGAAATTTCTCATCGAAGGGTTTCAAATTTGTACAGGGTAAAAACTTTTGTTATGAATTTTAATTTTTTTTTGGGCCCCTAATCATCATTTTTTTTAAAACCCCCACCTCTACCCTCCCCCTGAAATTAAAAAGCACAATTGCTCATCAAAATTTTGTTTTGAAAAAAATTTTGGGTTGGTATGGTGCACTTAAAAATAACCCACCCTCAAGTCGGAAAAAATGTCGGGACATTAAGCCCTTTAAATTTTTTTTATGTTTCAATGTTAAAAAATCAAAACCCTTTTCCCCGAAAAATTTGGGCCCCAGGGAAAACTTGAATGTTCCTGCCCCAATATTGTCGAAAGATTCAAAAGTCAATGAGGATAGAGGCAAGGGGGTTGTGTCTGTTTGCCCCTTGGGTTTTATTTGTTTTTTCCCTCCCTCCCTCTCGGGATTGTGCCTGTATTTTTCTGGTTTTTTAAATTAAATTTTTCTTTTTTTTTTTTTATAGTATGATGAGAAGATGGACTTCCCCTGTACTGTATTAGCATCAATGTTTGGTCATAGCCCCAAAACAACATTTTTCCCAAATTTCCCAATTTTCCCCGCTTTTTTGATTAGATTTTTTTTCAAAATAGATTTTGGGGTGTATTATTAGATGCCCCTTCCCCCCTTGAAGACTTTTTGTATAGTCAAACATACCCCTTTTAAAATTTGGCTTGCTTGATTGCTACCCCAAAATTCCCCTTTTTTGATACATTATCCCGTTTTTTGTAAGTCTTTTAAAGGTAGAAAGTTGAAAATTTTTTAATTTTATCCCCTTTAATATTTCCTGGTATTTCTTCCCCAATTTTTTTTTTTATTAAGTAATCAAACCCTTAGTTGTAAAAAACCTTTGGGTAAAAATGGAATTCTTTGGGAAAATTCCCGGGGGAATGATTGTGGAGGTATTTTTTTAAAAGGAGACCCGGGGCCCTTTTTTTTTTAAAAATTATTAAAAAGGGTTTTCAAGTCCACCAAATCCGCATTTTTGGGCCTGGTTCTCCATAGTTTGAGTTTAGTGTTAAAAACAGGGTTTCTGTGGTGTCTTGGTTGATCAAAGGCTTTAGAGTCTTTTTTTCTTGATTTGTACGATTTTAAAAAAGAAACCCAGTATTTCCACAATGCCTTTGAAATATCAAGAAATATATATAGAAAAAATTATTTTCGAGAGGAAACCTTCTTTGCCTTAAAATTTAAAAAGTCATAACCTGGTGGCACGACTTAACTGGAACAGAAAATATGTAAAGGCAAAAAAAGTCACTCACTTTTAGCGGATGGCCTTGTCCCTTAAACCCCCACGTCCCCCGCCCACAGATAGCCACACGTAGCATGAAGAAAAATTTTGGGCAGGGGACATGGACGGCCGGGCAAAAAAAAAGGTTAAAATCAGCACTTTATTGTGTATCCATCTTAAAAGGAATTCAACAACGGCAAAAACCGAAGGCAGAGCAAAAATGAAACACCTCGTGGTTGGTATGAAAGTCTAACGCGTTTCGGGCGTCATGCGCCCTTAGTCGTAGCAAATAACAAATGTAACAAATGCTTATTTATACTAAAAAATCTTAAAATCATTCCACTCACCTATTGGCGTGTTCCCGGTTCATAGCTCAAACCTGCCGTACCAAACCGGAAATGACGTATCGCTTTGAAACCGGAAAGGAATACGATTGCATGAAAATTCCAAGCGCCTGCGCAGAAGCCCAAATGAGCCCAGACCTGGAACTGGCGGAAGCTAGAATGTGCGCTGGATGCAAATGATTTCTACAGGCATTCTGAGCGATATACCGGGAGAAAAAGCCAAGGTGTTACAATGAGTTCAGGTGCATACCAGACATTATTAGATATAAATACTAATAACACTAAAACAGAAAAAGTTACTAGAAAAATAAGAAAACTTGTTATGAAAATAAATTCAATAATGAAGCATAATTTCCCTCCTAAGGTTAAGCCCAAATGGGAACATAGTGTTTAGAGAGAGAATCCAAAAGGCCTCACGGTCCCTCAATCTTTTCTCCAGATCACCTCCCCTTTTATGTTTAAATACTTTTTCAATGCCAAAAACCTGCAACGTATTTACATTACCATTGTGATTTTCGGCAAAATGCCTCGCAACATTGGATTTAATACGTTCCAATGGACCACCTACATCTCTTAGATGTTCCAGGAATCTGACTTTTAATTTTCTTATGGTAGATCCTATATATAATACGTTGCATGTGCTACAGTTGACTATGTAAATCACTGCACTGGTATTGCAGTTGATGTATTGTTTTATGTTATGTTGTATACTGTTCTCACTGTTGGAAAACACCTTACATGGAAAAGCAAAATTGCACATCTTGCATGGATGCGATCCACAACGGTAAAAACCTAGGTGATGTAACCAGGTTTTTGGACCTCCAACAGCAACAGCATTAGGAGAAAGAAGATCTCCCAAAGTTTTGGATTTCTTAGTTACAATCTTCACACCATCAGCTAGTATTTCATAAATAATGTCATCATCTCTTAACAGCGGCAGATATTTGTGGACAATATTTTTGATCTGTGCAAATTGTTTGCTAAATTTTAGAATCAAATACGGGGAAGAAGACTGCTCCCCAGTCTCCTTCACGGATGGATCCAACAAGGTATGTCTAGATTTTTTTGCTACAATATTTGTCGCCCTATTAAGTACCCAAGGTGGATAACCCCTCCTCTTTAAACGTGAAACTATTTGTTGTTCTTCAGCTTCATATTGTTTATTGCTACTGCAATTACGTTTAGCCCGGACCATTTCACCAACAGGGATGGCTTTGTGTGTGTGCCTGGGATGGTGACTTCTGAAATGCAAAGTAGTGTTACCTGCACGTGGGACTACGAAAAGTTGATGTAAGAATTATTTTATTTGGTATGGCCTGCCAACTGTAAGTCAAAAAAAGAAAGCAGGAAAATTTTTAAATTGAATTTTGATTAGGGGCCAAATGGGAAAAAATTTAAAATTCATAAAAAGTTTTCTCCCCGTACAATCTGAATCCTTTCGTGGGAAATTTCAGCTTTTTAGAAAAAAATTTTGAAGACACTTCAAAATAGTTTTCCCACAACAAGATTACTCCAATCTTTCCCCAAATTAAATGGGGTTACAGGAATTAAAAAAAGGAATTTCGAGATTACTTTTAAAAATGCGTAAGGGGGCCTGTGTCGTTAGAAACATCAAAATACGTTAACTCCATGAAAAAATTATTAAGACACAGTGACCAGGGCAAATTTACATCAGCCCCACAAAAAATATTTGGAAGAGTTAACAATTTGGTTTTGAAGGAAAAGTTTGGTATGTTTTTCTAGAAAGAGGCGGAATTTATAGAAATTTTAAAAAGCCTATTACTCCCAAATTTTGTAGGTCCCTTTCCCAAAAGGGACACAAACCATCCCAGTATCATGCGCCAAACGTATCGGGGTTGGGGTAATTTTGAAATCAAAGCCAAAGGGTAATTTGTTTTTTCAGCCCCTGGTCAAGAGGTTCCTGGATTCCGAGGGGTACCAAAGGGTGTTATTTTTAGCTTCAAGTAAAGTGGGTGGCAGAATGGGTGGTCTGGGTCAGTGTGATGTGGTCTCATAAACACAGTATCCCACATAATATGCTTTTTTTGGCCCTGGGTTTTCCCTCTTAGCAATTTACCCCCCACCAAATAATCATATTCAATCATTTCTGTCGGTACCAAAATTTTTTTTAACACACAATTTTTTTCGTTCAGTGATAAATTTTTCTCCAGGGGGGATCCCCAAAGGGGGCCCTATTCGCCGCCCTGGAATCTGGGTGTCGGGTGGGAGGGGTGTACATTTTTACCCACAAAAATCCTTTCCTCGGGTTTTTGTCTGGTCGGCAGATACATAGTTATTCCTCCTTATTGGGGGGGAAAAGTGTCTCCGTACCCGACTTTTTTGGATTATGCATCTCAATCCCTGAATTTTTCGTCAATATCAATTGAAAAATCCTGCATTACTTTTTTTTGATTACGTTGGGAAGCATACAAATAAAAAAAATTTTTAATCTACTTTTCGTAAGCCATGAGGTAAACTACTTTCATTTTAGAAGTCACCATCCCAGGCACCACAAAAGCCTCCCTGTTGGTGAAATGGTCCGGGCAAACAATTGAGTAGCAATAAACAATTTGAAGGAAAAAACAACAAATGTTTCACGTTTAAAGAGGGGGGTTTTATCCACCTTGGGGACTTAATAGGGGGACAAATATTTAGCAAAAAAACTGACAACCTTGTTGGTCCATCCGTGAAGGAGACGGGAGCATCTTCTTCCCCCTATTTGATTCTAAAAAAATTTCAAAAATTTGACAGATCAAAAAATATTGTCCACAAAATCTGCCGCGTTAAGAGTGAGCATTATTAATGAAATACAGCTGTGGTTGTGAAGATGTAATAAAAAATCCAAAACTTTGGGAGATCTTCTTTCTCCCTATGTGTTGTGTTGGGGGTCCAAAAACCTGGTTACATCACCTAGGTTTTTCCTTTGTGGATCGCATCCTTGAAGATGTGCAATTTTGCTTTCCAAGGGGGTTTTCCAACAGTGAAACAGTAACAACTAACATAAAAAAATACTAAACTGCAATACAGTGCAGTGATTTACATAGTCAAATGTAGCAAAAATTTTTTATATAGGATCTACCAAAAGAAATTAAAAGCGTTTCCTGGAACTTAAAAATGTAGTGGTCCTTTGGGAAACGTATTAAACCCAAAAGTGGGGAGGCATTTTGCCGAAAATCAAATGGAATGTAAATTTTTGTTCGGTTTTTGGCATTGAAAAATATTTAAAAATAAAAGGGAGGGGATCTGGGAAAAGATTGAGGGACCGTGACCCTTTTTGGGTTCTTCTCTAAAACACTTTTTCCCCCTTTGGGTTAACCTTAGGGGGGAAATTATGCTTCATTATTGAATTAATTTTCATAACAATTTTCTTATTTTTTTAGTAATTTTTTTGTTTTGTGTTTTAGTTTTATATCAATAAGTCTGGGATGCACCTGAACTATTTAAAAAACCTTGGCTTTTTTCTCCCGGTATATCGCTCGAATGCCTGTAGAAATCATTGCATCCAGGCACTTCTAGCTTCCGCCAGTTCCCGGCTGGGGTCATTTGGGCTTTTTGCGCAGGCCTTGGGAATTTTTTGCAAACGTATTCCTTTCCGTTTTCAAAGCGATACGTCATTTCCGGGTTTGGTAGGCAGGTTTGAGTATGAACCGGAACCGCCAATAGTGAGTGGAAAGATTTTAAAATTTTTTTTGTATAAATAAGCTTTGTTACATTTGTTTTTTTGACGATAAGGGGGGCATGACCCCGAAACGCGTTTTGATTTCATACCAACCCCGAGGGGTTTCATTTTTGCTCTGTTCGGGTTTTTTCCGTTTTTGAATTCCTTTAAGTGGATACACAAAAAAATGCTGATTTTAACCTTTTTTGTCCGGCCGTCCATGTCACGCTGTCCCACAATTTGTTTCTTCATGCTATCGCCAACTGAAAGATTGCCTAACCGGCATGAAAGTCCAAAAGTCCAGCTTATTACGGCTCAAAAATTAAACAAACTAAGACTTAGCCACCCAGGCAAACTAAAACTTCCCCATTCCGGATAAAAAAAACATAACATAAAATTCACCCAGTTTGGGGAAAAAGAAAACGCCTCCAAAATGGTCCGATCTAAAATTATTTACATTTTTTACATAAAACCCCTTTACACTCCTAATCCAAAACCCAGTCATTCAGCCCTCCACCTCAAATGAACACCCGGCATTCATACCACTCCCTTTCGCAAAACTTTTTTTTTTTTTTCCTTTTTTTTCCTAACAAA
>JAODAL010065344.1:0-18278 GCA_025379985.1 Phyllomedusa bahiana | reverse complement strand
TAAACACAAATTAATTGCCGAAATAACATTATCCCAGATGTACGGTGCCTTGTGAAAGTATTCGGCCCCCTGGAACTGTTCAACCTTTTGCCACAGGTCAGGCTTCAAACATAAAGATATAAATTTTAAATTTTTTTCGTGTGAGAATCAACAACAAATGGGTCGTGCAAAATTATTCAGCCCCCTTAAGTTAATACTTTGTAGCACCACATTTTGCTGTGATTACAGCTGCAAGTCGCTTGGGGTAGGTCTCTATGAGTTTCGCATATCGAGAGACTGAAATTCTTGCCCATTCTTCCTTGGAAAACAGCTCGAGCTCAGTGAGGTTGGATGGAGAGCGTTTCCACATATTCTCGATTGGATTCAGGGCTGGACTGTGACTTGGCCATTCTAACACTTGGATACGTTTATTTGTGAACCATTCCATTGTAGATTTTACTTTATGTTTGGGATCATTGTCTTGTTGGAAGATAAATCTCCGTCCCAGTCTCAGGTCTTTGGCAGACTCCAACAGATTTTCTTCCAGAATGGTCCTGTATTTGGCTCCATCCATCTTTCCATCAATTTTAACCATCTTCCTTGTCCCTGCTGAAGAAAAGCCCAAACCATGATGCTGCCACCACCATGTGTGACAGTGGGGATGGTGTGTTCAGGGTGATGAGCTGTGTTGCTTTTACGCCAAACATATCGTTTTGCATTGTGGCCAAAAAGTTCGATTTTGGTCTCATCTGACCAGAGCACCTTCTTCCACATGTTTGGTGTCTCCCAGGTGGCTTGTGGCAAACTTTGAATGAGACTTTTTATGGATATCTTTGAGAAATGGCTTTCTTCTTGCCACTCTTCCATAAAGGCCAGATTTGTGCAGTGTACAACTGATTGTTGTCCTATGTAGATCTCTGCAGTTCATCCAGAGTGATCATGGGCCTCTTGGCTGCATCTCTGATCAGTCTTCTCCTTGTTTGAGATGAAAGTTTAGAAGGACGTCTGGGTCTTGGTAGATTTGCAGTGGTTTGATACTCCTTCCATTTCAATATGATCGCTTGCACAGTGCTCCTTGTATCCAAATCCGCCTTTAAACTTCTTCACAACAGTATCACGGACCTGTCTGGTGTGTTCTTTGGTCTTCATGATGCTCTCTGCACTTTAAACAGAACCATGCGACTATCATAGAGCAGGTGCATGTATACAGAGACTTGATTACACACAGGTGGATTATATTTATCATCATCAGTCATTTAGGACAACATTGGATCATTCAGAGATCCTCACTGAACTTCTGGAGTGAGTTTGCTGCACTGAAAGTAAAGGGGCCAAATAATATTGCACGCCCCACTTTTCAGGGGTTTTTTTTATTACAAAAGTTTAAAATATCCAATAAATTTCGTTCCACTTCACAATTGTGTCCCACTTGTTGTTGATTCTTCACAAAAAATTAAAATTTTATATCTTTATGTTTGAAGCCTGAAATGTGGCAAAAGGTTGAAAAGTTCAAGGGGGCCGAATACTTCCGCAAGGCACTGTACAAACACAAAAGCTGACACGTATTTAGAGAGTAAATGGTATAAAGTTACAATCTTTATTAATTACATTAAAAGTTCATTACAAAAAAAGAGTATGTTCATAAAAGGTCCTTTATAAAGCAGGTCGGACATAACCATCATAATACAGTATAGATAGGATGTAATTCAAATGCAAGGTACACAGAGGTCACGAATGTCAAAATATAATCCCCTGAACCAGGTACATAAAGGGTCACTGCAAATATGCAAAATATATGACCACTACCATTACAAATGAGAGCAGAGGATATAACTAGTAGTCCTAAGTATAAGTGACCAATTGAACCTTACCAAGGATGCTGGATGCGCCTGCACCCAAAAGTTTAAAATATCCAATAAATTT
This sequence comes from Phyllomedusa bahiana, assembly GCA_025379985.1. Taxonomy (NCBI): domain Eukaryota; kingdom Metazoa; phylum Chordata; class Amphibia; order Anura; family Hylidae; genus Phyllomedusa; species Phyllomedusa bahiana. The sequence continues at coordinate 16,376 of JAODAL010065344.1, read as the reverse complement.
CGTTCCACTTCACAATTGTGTCCCACTTGTTGTTGATTCTTCACAAACAAATTAAATATTTCATATCTTTATGTTTGAAGTCTGAAATGTGGCAAAAGGTTGAAAAGTTCAAGGGGGTCGAATACTTTTGCAAGGCACTGTACAAACACAAAAGCGGACACGTATTTAGATATATAGCAATTATGGTAGGTGTGAATTTACCCTTACAGTTGCCACCCAGTGCTTTAAACAAATATTCTAAACATTGCTCCATTTTATTATTATAGTGGTAGATGCCAGTTACACACAGGCTCTGCAGTGATTACAGGGCAGTTATATTCAGGGACTCACAGGTAACTTCTTCTCTGATGAGTTGTTCTCTTCCCTTTTTTTCTCCATCCTATCTAGACTGTCGTGACGACTTATCACACAAACATGTTAGACTCACTTTTCTAGCACTTCCCTACCATTTCCTAATACTGTACAAACACGCCATCCCTAGTGCCCTTAATGGTAATAATGTCCCCATTGGTGCCCCAAAAAATATTTGTACCCCAAACAGTAAAATTGCCCACAGATTATTATAGGCCCCCAGTTGTGCCATGTATATATAGGCAGTCCACATATTAGGCAGGCATATAGATAGGTAGACTCTCCTTTTAGGTAGGTTAGACCCTCAAAATTAGTCAGATGAGAGGCAAATCCTTCCTATTAAGTAGGTAAAATCTCCTTCGTTTTAAAGGTATGTAAGCCCCAATTAGGTAGGCAAGTCCCCCACTAGGTATATAGGTATGTAAGCCCCCGTTAGCCATATAGATATTTAATCTCCTTTAGGTAGATAAACCACCAATTACATAGGTAGAATGGCAGGTAGATAGGTAGGCCACTATGAGGTAGCTATAAAGGCCCCTCAGTAGGTAGGTAAGTACAGTATATAGGCTTCCCACAGTAGTTAGGTATATAGGTACCCTCAGAATGTAGGTAAATAGGCCCCTTCAGTAAGTATACAAATCCACTCAGTAGGTGATGAGAGATAGTCTCCCATTAGGTAGCCCTTCAGTAGCTATATAGGCTATGTCAATAGAAAGATAAGAATTTAAGCCCTTTCAGTAGGAAGATAAGTATAAAGATCCCCACAGTAGGTAGAGAGGTATATAGTTCCCCATTAGCTAGCTATATAGACCCTCACAGTAGATAGGTAGATCCTCTCGGTAGATGAGTATATAAGGACCCCCAATAGGTAGGTACATAAGGTCCCTATGTAGATAGGTTGGTATACAGGGTCTCCCCAGTAGATAGATATATAGGGTTCCCCCACTAGATTTGTGGGAACATAGGTCCCCCAGTAGGTAGTTAGATGAGTATATAAGGCCCCTTACTATATAGTTTCCCCCAGTAAGAACAAAGGTATATAGGACCCACAACTATATTGTTTCCTCCAGTAGGAAAGTAGGTATACAGGATCCCCCCCAGTAGGTAGGTCTATAGGTCTCTCCCAGTAGGTTGGTAGGTACAACGGTCCTCCAGTAGGTAGATTGACCCTAACTATAAAGTTTCCCCCAGTAGGAAGATAGGTTTATAAGGCCCTCACTATATAGTTTCCCCCAGTAAGTAGGTAGGTATACAGGGACCCTATTAGGTATGTGTACAGGGCCCTTACTATATAGTTTCTGCCAGTAGGTAACTTGGTATACAAGGTCCCACTATATAGTTCCCTCCAGTAGGTAGGTAGGTATACAGGGCATCCAGACAAGCAGGTCCCGCTCTCCCCGTTCCCTTGACAAACACTTCTATGAGTCCGTAGTGGGCGAGTTGATGTCATCACGCTGCCTGCTCTGGGACGCCACTTCTGGCATCTACTAGGCCCTAAGACTAGCCATAGGCTTAGAGTCTAGTACAGGCAGCGGCCTGATTACATAATTAAATCACGCCACTGCCTCTAAGAGGCTAAATGTCTGGGCTCAGAGGATCCCAGACATTCTGTCTGTGCTACTGCGATCACTGGGTCTTCGTGACCTACAGGGGCCTGTAGCGACACCTGTAGCTATGCGCTGGACAGCATCAATCTATTGTCATGGTTCTCATAGCAGCTACTATAGTTTTTGCAGAAATAGTTTTGTTGCTGGACCCACATACACAAACAGACACATATACAGAGGCAAACAGAAGAGTTTCTCCAGTAGGCTCATAGATTGTAAGCTCTCGCGAGCAGGGTCCTCACATCTTGTGTCTCATCTGTAAGTTCTGTTAATGTGTAATGTCTGTACGTTTACCCTCTAAATTGTAAAGTGCTGCGGAATATGTTGGCGCTATATAAATAAAAATTATTATTATTATTATTAGGCTTCTCCATAGGTTTATATGTTGTTTGCAGATAGGGCCAGGACAATGGGAAGGCAGACGTGACCACCTAGAGCGTAACCTCATGCCTGCGACGAAGGGAGTGCAAGGAGTGGAATCTTAAAATGACATACACAGCTAGTCAGTGACACGCTATAAAAACGAAACCTCCATTACAAATTGCTGGGGTGAGCACAGTCCATAGGATTAACTATAGCCACAGCAGCCATAGCAGCTGCTATCAGAGCCAGCAGTTGAGGGGGCCCCACTCAGCTGAAATTTGTGACTTTCTTCTCTCCAGCACTTGTCATTTATTGTCATTAGGTGGTGATAAACTCATTTTGCTATGGGGCCTTATGAATTCTAGTCATGACCCTGGCACAGCCACTGGCACTATGAGTCCGGCATTTACATTTTCTAGGTGGGATGAGGGCACCATTTTCCCTATTTGCCTGGGGAAACAAAATACCTTGCCCTAGCCCTTCTTCGCAGGAAGAGCTATAGGCCATGCTTTCATATTTTTCTGTGCAAATTTTTGTTTGGCTTCCTTTAAATGGTTTCCCAGTGATATTCAGAGCTGAACCTACGGTATTTAGAAAAGGGGATTCCAAAAAAAAACATTTCAGAATTGAGGATTGGCTGTGCATGGGGCTCTTTGCTTCTTCTATTTCACTTTGTTGCTACCAGTGACAGTGACCCTTTTGTACATGTTAGTCATTGAGTATAGTTATGGATAAAAAGATTTCCTGCATGCATTTCCAGCTGCAGCTTATTAACTCCTAAGGACCACACTGTTTTTAGTTTTCCGTTTTTTGTTTTTGTTTGTTTTTATCCTTATCTTCAAAGAGCCATAACTTTTTTATTTTCCTGCCAACACAGCATCTAATACAGCATATCATGTATTAGGGAGTCAAAAAAATTCTTTGTAGGATGGAATTGTTAAAAAACGCTTTTGCGCAATTTTGGAATTGTTTTTATTTCATGCACAATAAAGGGAATCCTGACTTTATTCTGTGGGTCGGTATAATTCCAGCAATATCAAATTCATATAGTTTTTGTTACGTTTTACTACTTTTAAAAAATATAAATGTTTCTATTTTTATGTCATTGAAGCTGTATTATGGCTCATTTTTAGCATGACAAGATTTAATTATTATTGGAGTAATTTGGAGTGTATTTGACTTTTTAATCACTTTAATCATTTTTTATGGGAGACGGTATTATCAAAAAAACACAATTCTGCTGTTGGGTATTTTTTATGGTATTTACTATACGTGATAAATAGCATGTATTACACTGGACTTTTATAGATGTGGCAATACCTGTACTTCTCAACTGCAGTATTTAGTGCCTACGGCAGAGTGTAGTGGGGAGTACATTCAACAAAGCCATGAAGGCCTTCAGCACTTACCTGATGACGTGCCAAGGAGTATAAGGCACGAAGCATTGCAGTTTTATGATTATCTATTATGCTATAATGAATTAAACAAAATCTACATTTAGTTTCTGAATATTTGCATACAATTAAGTGGTTAAATGCCAATTTCGTCTAAAGGGATGGATTTTAACTCTGAATTTTCTTTACATTAGATCTCCATTTGCCATGGTAACCAAACTGTACCCTGCAATCTCCCTAAAGAGTTAAGACTCTTAATTGGCTGAGTAAGGTAAAAATATGTAGACTAAATGCGTTAAGCTCATAATTTACATATATTTAATTTTCTCCAAGATTGGGTCATAATTAGAGGATGCATATTAAGGAAAGACTGAGACTTCTCCTTCCTTTAAATCCATCCTTGGTTTTGGCTGCAATAACTCCCTCTAAAAAGTTGAATGTTTGAGCAAAGCCTGGGTGATTTTTTCCTTCACCTAGTTGCCGTTATTGTTAATTGCAGGAAATGTCAGACAATATTTAATCCCTTACCAACATTTGACATATGTTTAACTCTGTTTAATTCTTTAGACGCTGCAGAGATTGTGGCCGCTACATCTAAATGAATAAGAAACGGTGGCACGCACCGTTTCTCACTCCGATAGGCACCCCCACTTCGAGAACGCGGGATGCCAATCATTTAATATGTTTGTTGGTGGCCATGTAAAAACTTCCATCGCCGTGATTTCCTCCCCCCCCCCCCCCCCTTTATCCTGGAAGATATTTAATTGAACTTTTTGATTAAATGGAACAATATTTAATTTTTTCTTATAATTCTAACAATCTTAAGGGCTAAAAGTTACAAATCAAAGCAGGACTTATGTTTTGATGACTGGTGGAACATGCATACTATTCGGAACCTCTGTTGCAAGTTGCATTGGCAATAACAGAAAAAATAGCCCAATAAGCTGCATTATTTTTTCTGTTAAAATGGCGAACACTGTGACAGTTACACGACAGACCATATTATAGTCAATGGGTCCGTCGGTTAACTGGTCCGTTTACACCTCTCCGACATAGGTTCCAAACGGAAACTTCGACACAGATGTGAACCAGGCCTGACATAGACATTATTCTTCCACAAATCAAATGGACTACAAGACACAAGAATGATGCAGATGTTTGAATGACTTTCTCTCCTTCTTCTTTCCCTCCCCTTTTTAATATTATTCTTGTATGTTTGTAAATTTTATTATTATTTTATTATTTTAAAGATACAATTTGACATTAGATTAAAAAACAAAGGTCTTATATAGAGAAAAATAGTTGAGCAAAGGAAAAATGTTAAGTTTTTCTAAATGTTTTACAGTCTGTACTAAGGTATTTTGTGGAACCCTTTCAACCACCCTGACGTATAGGTACATCATGGTGGTCGCAGCGCGACCCTGTAACAAAGCCGCCGGGGGTTAGTGGCTAATTGCAGCTAACACCCGGCGCTTGCAGCACGGGGGGGGCGGCGCCGCACGCCTGCGCTGTTTAACCCTTTAGACGCCGCGGCAAAGATGGCTGCGGAGTCTAAATGAATGAAAAACAGTGCTGCGCACCGTTTTTCAGCCCGATCGGGACATCAGCGATAAGATCGCCGAGTCCCGATGGGCTAACATGGCAGCGCAGAGCCTTGTGAAGGCTCTGATCACTGCCATGTTCCCGGTTGCCCCACTTCCGGCCCAAAACAGGAAGTGGGGAAAACGCCATCTTGTCTATGCAATGCATTAGGCTGTATTAACGATCGCGTCCCCTAGTGGTGAAGCGCCATAAGGGGACTCAATGTTAAAGTAAAAAAAAAAAATAAATAAAGTTTTAAAGTGTAAAAAAAAAGTATTAAAAGTTCAAATCACTCCCTTTCACCATTTTACAAATAAAAACAATAAAATAATAAAAAAGTTCCCCATATTTGGTATCGCCACGTCCAAAAAAGTCAGATCTAAAAAAATATAACATCATTTATCCCGTACGCTGAACACCGTAGAAGAAAAAAAATTCCAGACGCCAAAATTGCTTTTTTTTGGTCATTTCATGTCCTAAAAAAATTTGGAATAAAAATGATCAAAAAGTCACATGCACTCCAAACTGCTAGCAATAAAAAGTACACGTCAGCCCGCAAAAAATGCCGCCTCACTGATGTCTTTAGGTGTTAGTACAAAAAAGTTATTGGTCGCAAAAAATGGCGCCGCAGCGCAAACTTCAAATATAAAAAATGGAATTTTTTTACGCCACCAAAACATAACGAAAACCCTACATGTTTGGTATTGCCGGATGCGTATCAACCTGTAGAATACAGATAACACATTTTTACTGAAGATTGAACGCCATAAAAACAAAAATTCCCGCAAACATGGCACAAGTACATTTTTTTTCACATTTTGCCCCACTTAGAATTTTTTTGCCGTTCCGTAGTATATTCTATAGTAATATGAATAACACCACTGGAAAGTACATCTTGTCCCACAAAAAAAAGCCCTCATATAGTATGTAGGTGGAAAAAATCTTGGCCAAAATCTCACGATACATGGCCCCATGCTTCCTCCCTTCAATACGGTGCAGTTGTCTTGTCCACTTTGCAGAAAGCAACCCCAAAGGATGATGTTTTCACCCCCATGATTCACGGTAGGGATGGTGTTCTTGGGGTTGTACTCATCCTTCGTCTTCCTCCAAACATGGCGAGTGGAGTTGATACCAAAAAGTTCTATTTTGGTCTCACCTGACCACATCACCTTCTCCCATGTCTCCTCTGGATCATCTAGATGGTCAAACGAGCCTGGACATGTGCTGCTGTGAGCAGGGGGACCGTGCATGTCCTAAAGGTTTTTAATTCATGACGCCGTAGGGTGTTAATAATGGTAGTCTTTGAACCTTTAGTCATAGCTCTGTTTCGAATAGTCACTATCCGGCAGAGGGATGACTTCTGACTCTTCACCCTCTTGGACCCTTGCTACCGATCCAAAATGGGAGCCTTTTTTCACCTGCCGAGAGGGAGGACAAGCTCAAGTACTATAGAGACATCCTATATAGTCAGTTGGCCACTGCCTATCTGCGCCATCGTCCATCCTCTGGTAGGTTTGACCAGGGGTTCCTCATCGCTCACATGCCACTGCCACAGCTGCTGTGGGGGGTTGAGTTAGGGTAGTAGCAGTACCAGCTCCATCAGCAACAACCTGAGTCTGGAGTTGTTGATGAGCAGCTTTCTTCCCCGCCTAGTGAGGAAGGTACTCACCAGCAGCAGCACCTGGAGCAGACCCTGAACCAGCAGGTGGTGGCCTACTTGGACAGCACTCTGCCACCCCACATAGAAGATCCGCTGGACTACTGGGCAGCCAAACTGGATTTGTGGCTGCAACTTGCCGAGTTTGCACTGGAGAAGCTGTCCTGCCCGGCCAGTAGTGTGGCATCAGAGCGGGTGTTCAGTGCGGCGGGGGCCATAGTTACCCCAAGGAGAACTCGCTTGTCCACCCGAAATGTGGAGAGACTCACCTTTGTCAAGATGAATCAGGCGTGGATCAGCCAGGATTTCCACACACCAATGCCTGATGCATCAGATTAGATCAGCCATGACGCCTCACCAAAACTTTGACAAATGAGTCTGGATTCTTCTGGCTACCTGCCTCAGCTACTATTCTGATGCTGCCACCCACCTGATGCCACACATCTGCTGCCAGCAGCTCTTTCTACCACCCACCATCTTTCCTAGGGACTGGTATTACCACCCACCTCCCCACTTTTCACTAAGCCATTATGTAGACTTCTGATGCTGCCACCTCCTCAATCTGTCATTGTGCCACTCTGTAGCCTACTCATGTTGTTCCCACCTCCATAATCTGTCAATGTGCCACTCTGTGGCCTTTTCATGTTGCTGCCACCTCCACAATCTTTCATTGCGCCACTCTGTGGCCTACTTATGTTGCTGCCACCTTCTCAATCTGTTATTTTGTCAATCTCCAACCTCATGCTGCTGCTGCCGCCACCTCCATACTGTGTCATTGTGCCAATCTGTGGCCTACTCATGTTGCTGCCACTTACACAATCTGTCATTTTCCACTCTGTGGCCTACTCATGCTGCTGCCACCTCCATAATCTGTCATTGTGGCACTCTGTGGCTTACTCATGTTGCTGCCACCTCCTCAATCATTGTGCCACTCTACGACCTCATGCTGCTGCTGCCACCTCCTCAATCTGTCATTTGCCATTCTGTGGCCTACTCATGTTGCTGCCACCTCCACAATCTGTCATTTGCCACTCTGTGGCCTACTCATGTTGCTGCCACCTCCACCATCTGTAATTGTGCCACTCTGTGGCCTATTCAAGCTGCTACCACCTCCACAATCTGTCATTTGTCACTCTATGGCCTACTCATGTTGCTGCCATCTCCACTATCTGTCATTGTGCCATTCTGTGGTCTACTCATGCTGCTGCCAAGTGACCACTCTCTTACTCGACCACCCATTTGTTTTCTAATGCTGTTTCCACCCTCCACCACTCTATGACATTGCCACTATGTTTGGTTTTCCCCTTCTTTTAATCTGTCAGAAGGAATGAAAAGGACAAACACAACTGATTGTGTCTTCAGAGAAGCCATAAGGCCAGTATGACATGGTTCTTTGTTTGCATCAGGATTGTCTGATGATTAGGTAGCCAAAAGCAGGAGTGGATACAAAACACAGAAGACATGCAAATATTCCATTTACGTGTCATATCCTGTTTTGGTTCAAATCCTGTTTCTTTTTGGCTTTGTCAATACTGATGGATTATTGACCGATTGACAGCGGAAAAGCCATAAGGCCAGTATGATTTGGTCCTTTGTTTGCATCAGGATTTGTCTGATGATAAGGTAGCCAAAAGCAGGAGTGGATACAAAACACAGAAGACATGCAAATATTCTATTTACTTGTCATCTCTGTTTTGGATCAACTCCTGTTTGTTTTTGGCCTCAGCAATACTGATGGATTATTGACCAATTGAAAGTGGACACTGACGGATCAAAGGAAGGGCAAGATTATCAGTGACATCAACGCAAAATTACTGCCGACACCCTCTCCTATCTTTCGGGGGGAGGAAGGGGGCTCTACATGTATCAACGTTCAACAGAACAGGTTCTATCGTAATCTGTGGAATTATCTGATGATAAAGGAGTGCGCTCTTTGATGCTATTGTGGGATCTTGGCCCTCAGCTCGGTTCTTTCTAGCTGCTGCTGACACTACCCTGTCAGGCTGCATTCCCACTTCAGTTATTTGGTCAGTTTTGACCCCATAACTGCCCAGATAAGTGAAGTGTGAAGCAATTCAAGAGCCGGGAAACCCGTTTATCCCGTGTGTCATACAAACACTGCATTTTTCAATACCAATTCCGATCCCTATGCATATTTGAGCATGCACAGTGTTTTTACTAAACTTACAGGCTCTCTGCAGCCAGGAAATAGTTGTTTTTTAATTTGTCGCAAATAAATTCGAGTCAAAACGAATTTTGGGGGAAAATTCGTCGATCCGGCCAAATCAAACTTTTGAGAAATTCACTCATCTCCAGCTGGTACCCTTAACTTAACCCGTTAATGCCGAGGCCTGTTTTTTTTTTTTTTGACAGGTTCGTTTTTCCCTCCCCACTTTCCAGGCCATAACTTTTTATTTTTCATTACATAGACATTTAGGGCTTTTATTTGGGGAACAAGATGTTTTTCTAATGGTGTCATTGACCATACCATAGAATATACTGGGGAACCGCAAAAAAAATCTAAAAATCTAAAATTCTTACTTGCGCCATGTTTGCTGTGGTTTATTTTTATGGCATTCACTCTTTGATAAAAGAAAGAGTTCTCTGTTTCTAAAGTTGATATAATCTGGCAACACAAAATGTAGGTTTTGGTTATGTTGTGGTACTGTAAAAAAAAAAAAAATCCAAACATTTTCTATTTTTCCCATTTATACCACAGCACCATTTGGAAAACATGCGATTTTTTTATCACTGTTATTCCAATTTTTGGAGATAGTGAAATTACCAAAAATCCACAATTTTAGCATTTGGAATTTTCTTCTTCTATGGTGTTCAACATACAGGATAAATTATGTTATATTTTAATAGATCTTTTTTTTATTTATTTTTTTATTTGTAAAATGGCAAAAGGGGGTGATTTAAGCTTTCAATATTTAAAATTTTTTAATACTTTAAAAAACATTGAGTTCCCCTATGGTGCTACACCACTAGGGGGCGCGATCATTTATACAGTCTATTGCATTGAAATACAATGTAATAGGGCATATAAATATGGTATTTTTACTACTTTCTGCTTTGGGCAAGAAGTAGTAAAACAGAAAACATGGTGGCAATGGAAGCCTTCATCAGCCTTCCAGATACCATGTTAACTGGTCAGGACCACGCAATCTCACCACGGAGAACACAATTGGAGTGAGGAATGGTGCGCATTCATTCATTTAGACACCGTGGCTGTGTTCTGTGTGGCATCTAAGGGGTTAAAAAGTGCAGAATGGAGCCGGTTCCTGTTGTGCGGTTCAATGCAATTAGCGCAAGGACCCCGTCTAAGTAGTGGGGATTGCGGGGTTTTTAAAAATCTGTTTATGTGAATACACCTTAGTTTAACATGTTCCTATGGACAAATTATTGTCAATCTTTTCTAGAAGTATAATCATTTTTGTCCAAGCTAGTTTGATTAGTTTTTTTTTTTGCTTTTTATTTTTAGTTTTTTGGGTTAAACCACAATTGAAATGCAATGTCTGCTTTTCATTAGTTGATTTCCAGTAAATTAAATTTATTATACATTTTACAGTTTCAATTATTCGAGTGAAAATGAATCTTTCTAACTGGGTACCAACAATTTTTTCCCCTGTATATTTTGCACTATTTTACATAATTTGTGTGAATTTTAGTGATTTTCTGCTTGTGCTGGATAATGACTTTCCTGACAGGGAACATGATTTTTGTATCTTTCTTATGACAGTGCTTTTCTTTTTTTTTTTTTTAGTACATGTATGAAAACCATCTACGACTAAGATTTTTTTTTTGTTGCTCATCATAGCAACCAGAACGCCCCTCTCATTTCATATAGTGCTCCGGAAAAAATAAAGGGGAGTTCTGGTTGGTTGCTATGGACAACAAAGAAAGTCTTAGACCAAGTCAGTTTTCATACATGTCTCCCATAGTATTTGTTTTCTTGCATTAGTGGGCTGTTAGTGTCTGAAAAGAGGTTGTTTGAGATAAGGTGAAAAAAAGTATTTTTTTTTCCAAAAGGTTGTGACTGTTATTGCAGTTCGACTCCATTCACTCAAAAAATTGTGAGATGCAATACCAAACTTAGCACAGCTACAAAAGTGTGGCTGTTTCTGCAAGAAAGAGATCTTCTGTTATCTGAGGCAATCTCATAATCACCTTTTACCTTTTCTCCATTGTTTTGGTCTTGTGCCTCTTACGGTACCATTCATCTGCTCACCCCACTTACTACTAGTTTTTTACGCATGAAAACTAAATTTTCCAAAAGCCCCTAGCATCTCCTACTGGCTTCAGACCAGTAGGAAATTTGTTTTACAAGTTTGAGATTTTGTAATAGGATAATCCATAAAACCAAGAACTTATTTTGAATCTTTATATTTTGAAGTCTTCTTTAAAAAGCATGAAGATGAGAAAGCAATGTGGGTCCTTTATTTACAGGGAGGAGGTCATCTGCCGAGCTGAATGTGATTCAAAATTATAAATAAAAAAGCACATATTTGTTCATATTCTTTTTTTGGGGTTCTGGTGGACATTCAAATTTTATTCTATTAATCTTCTTTTTTTTCCTATTAATTAGTGATGAGCGATTACGTTGACATCGTCATGGGGGCATAGCGATATCGGAAATTTATAATAAATTCCGATACGATAATAATTTAAAATCGCCGATACCATTAAAGTATGGGAGGCAACAACCCCCTTCTTTTCTTACACCCAAACAGGGCTGGAAAAAGCTGAATTAACATCCCAACAGTCAAATGGATACGTCTACTTTTAGGAAACACACTTAGGTTAAAAAACCACAGAAAAAAACCACAGACCATTCATATCCCTGCTTGCCCCACAGATGACCTTAAACCTGCAAGACCCCAAATTAAAAAGTCCCAAAAGGGGCAAATGATTTGAACCACATTTTACTTAACGGACATTGATACCCTGTCCGGAACGCAGCATAGCCCCAAACCGCATCCCCCCAATTAAAAGTCCCGGAAAAAAGGTCTTTAAAAACCACCTTTTTTTAGTTGAATGGACATTAACTATATCGCCCTGTACCGCAGTATACCTTTAAAACCCTGTCGACCCACAGTTAAAAAGTGCTGGGAAAAGGAGTCTTTCAACCCCCCAATTAGTTGAACTTGACTTTGACTATACCTTCCGGGACCCAGTATGACCATTAAACCGTCTGCCCCCAAATTAAAAAGTGCCGGGAAAAGGAGTTTTGAAGAAACCATTTTATTTAAACGGACATTGACTAAACCTTCCTGGACCCAGTAGACCAAAAAACCTGTCTGCCCCCCAAATTAAAAAAATGCCGGGGAAAAGGGGAGTCTTTAAAACCCCCATTTTAGTTGAAAGGACATTGATATCCTGTCCTGGGCCACTCTGACCCCCAAAACCCTGCATGACCCCCACTTTAAAAAGGGGGCCGGGAAAAAAGGAGTCTTTCAACCACCTTTTTTTTCATTGGCCCAAGACTACCCCTGCCTGGCCACACATCCCCCTAAACTTGTTTGACCCCAGACAAAAAAAGGGGCACTATTTATTTTGTACAGTGACTCCATTTAGTATATTTTTTGGTAACGACATTTGTTTACAAAATTTATTTGGGAATTTTTTTTATATTTTACATTAAATCTTTTTTTTTTTTTCAATTGTTAACATAAACAACACCCCTCCCTCCCATTTTTAAAGGTTTTTTTTTAACGTTAGATGTGTTAATTCGTCCCCCCACAACCCCATAAGTAAACAAATGTCCTAATATCCCCAAAACATTCTTATTGAAAACATTTCCCCTCCTGGCTTCTGAACTGATTAGCCATAAAATTCAATGGTTTCATTTTTCCTCCCAAACCTTTTCATTGATTAGGGACAGACCCCCTGGGGGATCAAATATGCGACCCCCATAGTGACTCCCGCCGCAAAAATTTTAAGCCCAAATTGGGGGCAATTTGTGTCCACCCTGGGACCCCTTTTTGACACTACTTTAAACCCCACAGAAATCACCTTTTCAAAATCAATTTTTTTTGAGAAATTTGAAGCTCCCCTGATTTCCCCAACGGTGAGACCAGTGCTGCCCTCGCCACTTTAACACGGAGTCCCCCCTGCCAGACTTACGTGGGTGGGGGTGAGAGACCAGGCTAGCGTCTGCACTATTAACACCAGGGTTTTTAGCAGCCCGGCCGGAGTTACAGTGGTGCGGTAAAGCCCGGGGGGCGCCCCCCTCTATTAACCGGGAAACATGCCCCATGCGCAGCAACAAACAGTCGTGCTGAAGCGAGTCGGAAGCGGAATGTGATGTAAGACCTCCAGCCTTCCTAGTACACAGCAGACCTGGTAGCGCTTCCCCTTCTATGAGTGCGGACCAATTGAGCTTCACTTGGGAAATATTGGTGGGTTTAACGCTCCTGTTAACCCAGGGGCCCTTTTTCTTGCATTCTTTTTTTATTTTTCTCAACTGCTGGAGGAAAAAATCTCTTACTTGTTTCGTCCGTGCCCATACTCCCTTCCCTGAATAACACATCTTTTCAAGTTTTCCTTTACCTCCCCTTTTCAATTCAGAGGGAAATTTTTTTTTTTCCCGATTTTGAAAGCAAATTTTTTGTATTTTTAATTTCTAGAAAAACACATTTTTAAAAAAAGGGGGAGTCCCACCATGTCTTTGTTTCTCTTTTAAATTGTATTAAATGGGTTTTTCTCAATCGGGATTGATAGCTATTTTTAAAAACTTTCAAAAACAAACAAATTTTTCAATATTGTCCATTTCAGGTCCCAAATATTCCTGTTTCTACGCACCCTCACCCTTGAGCCCTTTTGACAAATTTTAAGAAAAAATTTGTTTGAAACAACATTTTTTTTTAATAGGACCTGTATTGCGCATTCACGTAAAATGCCCCCAAAAATTTAAAACAGGGCCCATGAGCCACTTTTTGCAATTGTGAAGAACAAATTCTGTTAAAACAACATTTTTTTTAAATACCCTTATATAGCGCAGTCACAGCAAAGTCCCCTCAAAAATTCAAAAATGACCCTTGAGCCCCTTTGACAATTGTGAAGAACAAATGTCTTTAGAAACAACTTTTTTTAGAAAAGGCCCTTAGTTTTTGCGTTTTTCAAAGCAGCATGACCCAAAAAATTAAAAAAAATGACTTCTCAGCCATATTAAAAATTGTGAGGAGAAATGCCACTTAAAGCCTATTTCTGTCAAAGGGCCATGATTAAAGCTGAACTCACAGCAACATGACCCCAAAAAATTATAAATGACTTTAAACCACTATTAAAAATTTGGGGGAAAATGCCACTTAAAGCCAAAATTTTTTTCCAAAGGCCCAAGTTTATACTGTTTTAACAGAAACATGACCCCAAAAAATTCAAATTTGCTGGTTTCAAATTTAACGCAAATAGATCTATAAACCCAAGTGATACCAAAAGTGAAAAAAACACCTTTTTTGAAATGTAATAATTTAAAATTTTTTTTTGGGCACCTTCAGTAACCTTTTGGGTACACAAAATTGCGGGGTTTAAAAATTTAACTGCAAAGTAGATCTTCAACAAACTTGATCCCAAAAGTAAAAAAAAACACCTTTCTGAAATGTAACGGAAAATTAAAAGGGTTTTTTTGGGCACCATCAACACCTGGGTGACTAACAAAGTTGCTGGTTTAAAATTTTTAAAACTGAAAGGGGGCCATAACACGCTCCTGCGCTAAAGTGAAAAAACCGACTGAAATGATAAATAAAAAAAAGGTTTTTTTTTTGGGACCTTTCAACCGTGGTGACTACAAATTGCTGGTTAAAATTTTTAACTGCAAAGTAGACTAAAACAAAGCTTGACTGACCAAAAGTGAAAAAAAAAACCTGTCTAAAAAGTAACGATATTAAAAGGGGTATTTTTTGGCCCCTATCAGTACACCTGGGAACTACTAATTGCTGTATTCAATTTAAACCTGCAAATAGATCTAAAAACAAACTTGAAGACCAAAGTGAAAAAACACCTGTTGAAAGTATAGGGATTTTAAAAGGGTATTTTTGGCCCTATCATTACCCCTTTTGGGGACTACAAAGTTTGGGGATTCAAATTTAACGCAAGGTGGCTCTATCAACAAGCTGCCTGCGCCAAATGAAAAAAACAGTATCTGAAAGTATACAAATAATAAAAAGGTATTTTTTGGCACCATCAACCGTGGTGATACAAAAATTGCTGTTTTAAAATTTAAGTGCAAGGGGCAATAACAAAGCTGGACTGGGCAAAATTGAAAAAAAAAAACCCCTATCTGAAAGTTACTGAAAATAAAAGGGGTTTTTTAAACAAAAACGCAGTTATAAAAAGATCTGTATCCAATATAAGGCAATGCAATGTCAAACAAAAATTTTGGCTGTACAATATCCAGTATCCTTTATGAGCTTGTCGTGTTTGCCCGCGGCCCACCCCCCCGCCCCCCTCCCCCTTTTGGGCTTTTCAGCGGTAGATGCCCTTTAAAATTCTCTGCCTAACTAACTAAAAAATGCAAATCTCGATTAACTAACTTTTAAGGAACAGCTAAAATAGAGCGTCTCTGGAACAAAAAGAAAATTTCGCTGAGCTGTTTGCACAGAGGCGAGCGCACGTCCACGCTAAGACGCTGAAAACACGAACATGAAAAGGAAGGGGTGTTCATGTAAAACGAGGTCCAAGATTTTTTCCAGCCAAACGCAACCATACACATCCCCGTCAAAGACGTCGCACAACCCTCCACCCCGCTCTATCTGTAACTGATTTGCGGCCTCCAAAAACAGGGGAAGCCCAAAAAAGGCGCGATATTAATAATTATGCACAGATTTTAACCTAAATTTCGCGTGATCTAAAAAAACCGATCAATTTAAAAACCGACCGATTTCAACTTTTTCGAAAAAACCTCAACCACAAAAGTAATTAAAAGGGGAACGATCAATTGACCCCTTTTTACAGCGCAAAAAGGGCGTTCCATGCCCTATTTTTTTGATTCACCCCAGCTTTGCTAACCATACGGACTGGGGTAGCTCCCCCCCATTTAGGGTTTTCATTTTTTTTGTGCGTGACTTTTTCATTTCTTTCCGTTGATTTCAGTAATCCTGTTTTTGGGATCAGTCCTGCTTTGGATTTTAACAATGGTTTCTTTTTTCCTGTAAATTATTGCTTTCTCTATTAAATGACGTCATTGTAATGTTTTTGTTTTCTTTGTAACTAAAGTACAAAGTACTTAGAAATTGGGGTTTTTTTAAAGTCCCTAAGGTGGGGGTAACGGGGTAACAAATAAAGATTATCACTCATTCATTGGTCCAGTGTACAGTAAATCCAAGGGAGCGTGTACTGGAATTCGTAAAGCACTCTGTCCAAATAAAAAATTACCAATTGTCATGTTAAAGATGAGCGAACCAAAATTCTCTTCTGCCCTTG
>JAODAL010065343.1:0-18278 GCA_025379985.1 Phyllomedusa bahiana | reverse complement strand
ACCCCCTTGTTCCCGGTAGTTGCCCTCTTGTTAGCCGGGTGATGCCCCTTGTTGCCAGGTAGTCCCCCCATTGTTCCCGGTAGATGCCCCCCGTTCCCGGGTAGTGCCCCCTCTTTTTTGGGTAGGCCCCCTTGTTCCCAGGTAGGCCCCAAAGTATAAAAATAAAATAATAAAACCCATTACCTTACCGGTCCTGACCCCGGGCCATCTCCCCGATCTCCCAGCGGCGGGGGGGAAGGAGACAGCCGCGGTCATCCCCGCGCCGCGCGTCACTTCCCCTGGCCGCTGCTGTATGTAAGCGCGCCCAGACGTGGACATCAGGGGGGAGGCAGGAGGGAGGCCCCCCCTCCCTCCCCCCCGCCGTGAGCCCCGGGGCGGGTGGCGGCCGCTCGGACGCTTCCCGCTGTAGGGGGGTTGGGGGCGCAAGAGTAGGCACCGGGTTCTTGGGCCCGCGGAATTTTAAAGGACCCCGCCCCCTGAAAAGGGGCGGGAGGAAGCAACTCCCCGGGGGGGGGGAGGGGACCCCAAATGCGGGCCCCCCCGCCAAAAAGGGGGAGATTTGGCATTTTGGATTAGGTAGCTTAGGACCCCTGTGGGGTGCTAGGGCCCCCTGTAGGCCAGGTAGTCGGGGCCCCCTAAAGGTTAGGGGCTTCGGGCCCCATAAAAGGTAAGTACCACATTCCTCGCTCCCCCGGCGTCTCTGTCTGCTCCTGGCCCCAAGCCTGCAGCTTTAGGCTTGGGGCCTAGGACGGATGGGGAGGTAGCGCAATGTGTCATTCTTTGCACGCAATTTTATGGGGGGCAGTAGAGCCAATTTTCCCTGCTCCCCCATTCTTTAATTCTTGTGGCGCGATGTTCTCTTGACTTACTGTGTAGCAAGGGGGCAGTACCCGCCAATGGCGGTGGGCCCCCCTTGCTTACACCATGACCGGGCCCCATTGGGGGTATGCCCGTACGCCCCCAAAAGCGCCCTGCCTGTGTATATAACATCGTACATAAAAACTCTTTATTTTGAATTCTTTTCAAAAAACAAAACAACCACATCTGTATTCACTTAACTAGAATTTTTTCAATATAAGCCCCGGTAATGTAATATGTAGGAATACCAATTTGTTATGTAATTTTTAAAATTTTTGAAAATTTTTTAAAATGCACAAATTTTAACTCTTGTTCCTAAAAAACAAAGATATGGGCACTTGCATTCCAAAAAAGGAACTGGAAAGGTCTATAATAAAAAATGGCTATAATTTCCAAATTTCTGAGGTTAAAATGTGACATAAAAAGATCGGGATTTACTTCATCAATACATGGAAAAACAAACGGGGGTCCTCCATAAAAGGACTGAAAGCTGTGTAGGGGTGCCTTACCTTACCTATTTCCCCCCCGAGGGAAAATTTACCAGTCTTCAAGAAGAGTGTAAATTTTTTTCATTTGAAAGGAGGCTTGGGGTTTCTTAAAAACATAGATAAAATGATTTTATAAATTTGGGAGGATTGATAAGCAGTGGTAACTGACTATAGATTTATATAATGTTTAAAATCAGTTATCTTTGCTAAAGTATTGTTTCTTAGTTGCCCCTTAGGGTTTGTTAAACAGTGTCAACAAATATTCATGGGTGAACAGGAAATGACTATGATTTTTGGGGTTTTCCGATTCAGTTGAATATATTCATAGCCAAACCTGATGTGACGGCTTCTTCTGGAGAAAAAAAAATAGGCCTGAATATCTGGTTTTTTTTGATGCGGGTTCCACAGTTATTTTCCCTTTAATTTCAGCAGAGAAAATATGTTGTTCAGTTTGGTCCTAAATTATTTAGAAAGTTTTGGAATTGGTTTACTTTGGTTTTGGCTGCACACTAAGGGCCCCTGTTTCGAAAGGAGATGGCGGGGAAACAAAAAACAGTAGTATAGAAGGTTGAGATTAGACGGGAGACATCATGTTCTTCCCCCATAAATATCCCTTTAAAATAAAATATACAAAAGGATGACTTTTATCATCATTTCCCTTTTTCCCAAGGAAAAACCCCCTTTAAAAGTTTGCAGTGCTTTTTAAAAATAATAATAACCCTTTTTTATATACGCCAACATTTCCGCAGACTTTACAATTTGGAGGGGGTAGGTACAGACAAAAAAGAAAACATTGCACAAGAAAAGTACTTCAGAGAGACACAAGGGGCGAATGATGAAGCTCGCCACGTCGGAGCACCTTTTTCAAGCGCTCGAAAGTGAAAGCTGTGCCCATTTTTTTGTGGTGCGGAGCTGCGCTATACATGCGGGGGAAACTCCGCGGCCCCGCCGGTTGGGCGCAGTGCGGGGGTTTGGCGCAGTGTGGGACGGCTAAGATTCGCCGCCCGAGGTAGTGCGATCATACATGGGTGAAAAGTTCACCGCGCCTCGCCAGTGTGTGGGGCGCGAAGGGGCGCTAAATGTATTCCGAATCGAGACAGGTGAAATGAGCGAAAAAAACATTTTAAAATGTCCGTGCGGGGATGGAATAGAATTAAAACATGTTTTTTTTGGGTTTGGTAGGTTCAACCCGGGGTTTTGCGGGGTAAATTTTGCCCGCAAAATTACGCCGCGTGGCCAGGGGTGGGGGGGGAGCGGGGGGCCGGCACCACGCCCGCCCAAAATTTTTTTTTAAACCAGCGGTGCTTTTAAAAGCCCCTAGTAATTCAAAATAAAAATTATTCCCCGCCGGCGGGCTTCCCCGAGTGGGGAGGGGGAATTTAAACCCATATTTCTCTATGAGTTTGGGGGTTTTTCCCTTTTAATGATTTGGCCCATATTCCACCCCTATTTTGCGCACCCCGGCCTTTTATTCCCGGGGAACTAAAATTTAGTCCTTTTTTTAAACCCGTGTGAACATACCCCTAAAACATTTTCAAAAAAATTTGGGAGTTTTTCCTCTAAAAAAAAAAAACATAAAAAAAATCATTTTTCCAAAATTAAAGGGAAACGGCCCCTACCCCGGGAAATTTTGGGATTTGGAAATTTCCCCGGAAAATTTACAGTAATTCAAATTCGGGTAAGCTTTTCTCACTGGCGGCAAAAACCCACCCAATCAAAAAAAGGGGGAGTGACAGGGACCCTTTTAAAAACCCTTAGGGAAAGGAAAATATTGCCCAATCAATTTAAAAGGCGGGCCCATTTCAAAAATACATTTTTAAAAATTTGAAAAGGAAAAAAGAGCGATTGGTTGACCCTAGGGGGGGCCTTGGTATCTGGGCCCCAAATCAGGGCACGAGCTACTTTGTCCAATTGTATTTTTGGCCAGATTTCGGGGGCTAATAAAATCTGGCTCTCGCGGTCCCGGCATGGAGAAAATGAATAAAAAATCTTTTTTAAATTGAGGGTAAAATATTATCTAAAAAAAGAGTAAAAAAACTTTTTTAAAAACCCTAAACCCAAATAAAATTTCTTTTGCGTTTTTTCTATATTTTTCCCTCTTTGTTCCCGTTTCGTTCACTTCGTTCCCCCGGCTCGTTTGGGAAAAAACCCAAACTTCAATAGGTCTGATTTGTCGGAGCTGGCCGAGCGCGGCAATGCGCCGCCCCTTTTCCCGACCCCGCGCCCAGGGCCATCCCCTGGGTTTTCAAAATGTGCCGCGTCCCCCCCCCAAAGGTCCAGGCCCCTTCGGGTTAGGCCCCAGCCAAAAGGGGCCCCGAAGGTTGTCCCTAAAAAAATCGCAAATCCCCCCTGGTTCCCCCCCGGGGGGGTTTCAAATTCGGTGCAGCCGAAAAGTTTTCCCCCAAATGAAAACGGGCCCCAAACTCCCGATAAAATGTCGCCCAACGGTTTGAGGGCCCCCTGTCCCCCAAAGAGCTTTACAATTTTTTTAAAAGGGTTTTGTTTTTAATGTATTTTTGTAATGGCCTGTTTTTTAAAAGGAAGGTTTGGGAAAAGTTGGTTTTAAAAAAAGGTTTAGGTAAATCCCTTGGTTCCCCCACCCCCACTGGGAAAAGTAATGTATTGGGGCTCAAGAGCGGGCCTTTGCTTCTTCATGGCAGAATGCTTGGCCCCTGTTAGGACAGTTTGCCCCTCCCTTTTTAGCAAAGGGAAAAGGAAACTTAACCCCTTTCCCCGGGGTTAAACTTTTTTGGGGCCCAAAATTTTTAAAGTTGGGTGGCTCCAAGAGTTCCCTAATTAGGGTGGAGTCGGATTCCCACCTTAAGAAAGTTTTGGGGGAGGTTTTTATTTTGGGGGAAACGGGGGGGTTTCAAAAAGGAAATGGGGGGCTTTTTTCCCCAAAAAATTTTTTTGTCCGGAAATTTATTTTCCCCTTATACAAAGAGGTCAATGTTATCTTCAAAAATCAAAAAATTATATCAATGTATTTTTAATTTTGGATTATATATTACAATATTTATTTTCCTTTAATTTTAACCCAATATATCCCGGCTTAGTTTCCCCCTTAAAATCATATAAACCCTTTTATTTCACAGGCTCAAAATTTTTCCACCCCTTTATAAATAAAAATTTATATATCCCAGAGCTAAGCTTCTCTTCCTTTAGCCCTATTTTTCACAGAGCTCAGTTTTTTCCTCTTTCAAAATTAACCCCCTTATAATAACAGAGAAGCTTCTCTCCTCTATATTTAAACCCCCTTTATATATACGAGCTCCCCTTCCTCTCTCCCTTAAAAATTAACTTAAAATTAAAAATTAATCTTTTTTTTATTTAAAAAATCCCCGGCCAAAAAAATTTTGAAAGCATTTTTCCCAAATGAAAGAGGGTATAAATTAAGCCCAAAAACAAAATTTTACACTTTTGCCCTACTTACAGGTGAGAAAAACCAAGGTGTGGGGGGCCCCTGTCGCAAGAGCCTTACAATTCTTAAGGGGGTCCCCGGGGGAAACAAAGGGGGAGAAGTGCTAAATTTACAATGGCCCGGGCCATGTTTTAAAAATTTGGGGGGGGTTTTAAAAAAAGGTTTGGTGAACCTGCCACCATGACTGTACACCCTATTTTCAGAAAGTCCCCTGTGGGGCCCTAGTTTTGGGAGTGACAGGAATGTGTGGGATAAAAAGGGTTGTGGGTTAGAAATTTTAGTGGTTTTGGTAGGCCTCCCTTTGAGGAGTTTGTGTTTTCAGGAACTTTTAAAACTCCCCCAAAGGCTGGGATTTTTCCCTGATGGTACGTGGTAGATGTTCCAGAAAAATGGGTGCAGCACGTGAAAAATCTTGAAGAGGGGGCTTGGGGGGTTTTGGATGATTGTAAGTCTGTAGTTTGATCCCCCCTTTGGGTGACCCAAGGAGGAGAGCGGGCGGGGGTGGTAGACGGGAGATGGGGGAGGAGTTGAAATGGGGGTGCAGCCGGGTGGAGAGCTTTAGGGGTAAAAGGGGTTTGAGTTTATTGCGGTTTCTGTGCTGGTTTGGGAAAACCCCTTGGGCTGAGTGCACGGGTAAAGGCATAGAAATAGCGGTTTGGAAAGAAAGAACGCAGGGCTGTTTCCCTTTCAGGGCAGTTTGGGAAAGGAGGGGATGATTTTTAAAAGAGGGGGAGGAAAAACCGGTTTAAGCAAGGGGATTTTACAGTATTTCAAGCCGAGGTGAATAAAAGAGAACTTTGGGGTTTAAATTTGTTTCCAAAAGTGAGAAAAAGGAGGGGATTCTGGGGGATGTTTTGGGGGTTTTGAAGTGTGAAAAGGAAAGCGGCCCCAAGGTTTTGGATATATGGGGTGAAAGACGGGATCAGGGTCTAGAATAACCCAAAAACTCCCCGGGCCTGCTGCCTAGGAGTTATGGTGATTGTCCACAACTGAGAGGGAAAAGCAGAGGGGGGTTTGGGTTTTTGGTAGATGGGGGAAAAAAACCCCAAAAGAATTTCGGTTTTGGTGGGGTTTTTGTTGTAGATAGAGGGGGAAAATTGATGTCGAAGGGGACAGGGGGACCCCCAAGAACCCCGTTGGGGGTTTTGTTGAAGGGCGGGAAAGTGAGGGCCCCCGGGGGGAAAAAAGGTTTTAAAACCTGGTGTCATAAAGGAAAAGAGATGGTACTGGAAAGCCCAAATCTATGAGGGTTTTGGCCCAAAATGGGGGGCGGGTTATAGTTTGGAAGGGGAAAAGGGGAAACCAAGAACTGACCCCTGGGGCCCCCCAAAAGGGCCCCCAAAGGGGGAAAGAGGGGGAGGGAAGTAGAAACCTGCAAAAATGGACATGAAGAACGGTCAGCAAAGGTAGGAAGAAAAACCCAAAAGCCCCCCGAGAGCAGTGTCCTGGGGGCCCAATGGTCCCGAAAATGCTGAGGAAAAGATGGTGATAAACAGTGTAAAAAATCCCTCCCAGGAAGATAAGAAGATCCCCAAACCCAAACGGGATTTCCCCCTGAGTTTTAAAGCAGTTTTGGGGGATCGTTAGAGATTTTTAAAATGGGGCAGTTTCTGGGGAGTGTCGGGGCGGAAAACCTGTTTTGTAGGGGATCCGAAGGGGGATTTAGAAAAGGAGAGATACCCCGGTTGGGCCCCGAGAGTAAAACCAAACCCGTTCCCAAAAGTTTAGAGATAAAAGGGGAAAGGTTTAAAGGGGCCCTGGTCGGTAAATTGCAAGAAACAGGGGGGTCCCGGGGAAAGGGTTTTTTTTTTTTTAGGGGAGGTTTATAGTGGGCCTTTTTTAAAGGGGGGTCGGGAAGCCCAGTGGGAGAGAGAGGAGGGTTCCCAGTTTTGAAAAGAAAAAGGTGAGAGAGGATAGCTGGGAAAAAAAAGCCCTGGAAAAGGTGGGAAAAGGTAATGGGGTCGCCTAGGCAGGTGCGTCGCGAGGAAAGGAAGGAAAAGCCTGGATACTTCTTTTTTCTGGGGTTGGGGTCAAGAAGCTGGGGAAAAACATTTGGGTTGAAACAGGGAGGTTTTTGGGATGGGTTTCCTTGTGGTTTGTGATGAGTGTTATGCCGGTACTGTAAATTTTGGGTTCTTTGAATGAGGGGCCAGGTCCTCACCCACGAGGTCAGAGACCAGGGCCTGGGCTTTGGGGCCCTGAAAAGGGGAAAGTGGATGGTTTTCAAAACGGGCGTTTTGGGTTGTTTTGAAAGGGGGAAAGGGGTTGGGGGGAAGGTAAAATTTTATTTTGTTTTGGCCCGGTTGGGGGTCACCCCCCAAACCAGGGGATAAGTTTAAAGCAGGGAATTTTTGTAGTGGAGAAATTTGCAGGTAGTTTCGACTTTCCCCAAACAACGCCACCACACCTGGGCATCGTTGAAAGGAAAAACCGGGTCTGAGACAAAATCCCAAGGGGGCTGGGGGGCCCTTGCTTGGGGGTTTCGGGTGTGTGAGTGGTCCCAAATATGCCCGGGGGTGGTTTTTGAGAGTTTCGGTTTGAATTTTTGACAGCCAGGTCAGGAAGGAGAGGGAGGGGGATTTGGGGGAATGGGGAATGTTGGAGTCTATGATTTCCTGGGTTTTAAAATGGAGCGGTTTATTTTGAATTGGGTTTGAAGGGCAGGTGTGCCCAGGGGAAGGTGAAAATTTTTTGTAAAGAGTAAGGTTATGATCAAAAGAGAGCTAAGGAGAAATTAGTGGGGTTGGGAAAGGGGAAATTAGAGACGAAAAAAAGCCCCAGATCAAGATTTTTTCCCCATCCTTGTGGGTGGGAGTGCCCTGTAAACGGCAAAAGGGGCCCAAAGAGAAGAGGTCAGTGAAAAAAAATGGGAGGCAGAAGGAGACATGGGGACCCAATGGGATGTTGAAGTCACCCATGATGAGAGTGGGCTTTTCAAAAGAGGGGAAATTTGGGGGAGCCAGGCAGCCGAAATGCCCCCAAAAAAATGGCGGGGTTTGACCCGGGGGGGTCTTTTACAAAAACTGCGACTTTGATGGAAAAGGGGCCGAAAAGAGGTCAAATGGTGGGACTTCAAGGGGGGGAAAGTGAGGGAGGGTGGGGGAAAGGAAATGACCGGGGTAAGTGCAGTGGGGAGGGGAAAAGTATGCCGATCCTCCCCCCGGGTTTTCCCGGGGTTTTTGGGTTTGGGGAGGTTTGTGGGTTGGGAATTTTTTGTTTTGGGCCCCCAAAATTGGGGGGGGGGAGACCCGGCAAAGGGAAGGGGTTTGAAAGAGTCCCTGGAGCCTGTTTCTGTGGGGGCCCAAAGCGGGTTTAAAGGAATGAGAAAGAAAAAACGGGGGTCATGGATAGCAGTGGTTTGTTGCCAAAGATCGGGGCGTTCACAGGGGCCAATAAACCCTTTTATATCACAGACCCTCTGCTTCTTTTACCAAAAAAAAAATTTTTATATCACAGAGTTCGCTCCTCTCCTCTACCCATAATTTTTTTCTATATATCATGAGCTCGCTGTTTTCCCCTTATCATAAAAACCCTATATTCACAAGCCGCTTCTCTTCTCTTTCTTTTAAAATCCTATATACCCCAGAGTCAGCTTTTTCCCCTTCAAATCTTAAAACCCTTATATAAAAGGCCCCTCAGCTTCTTTTCCTCTATCTTTTAAAAAACCCTTTTATATATCACAGACCCTCAGCTCCTCCCCCTTTCTTTTCTTTAAAACCCCCCTATAACCCACAGGCTCGCTCCTCTCCACTATCATATAACCCTATATATCACAGAGCCAGCCCCCTTTTTCTCTATCATATAACCCTACATATCAAGAGCTCAGTTCTCCCCCTCTATCATATAACCCATATATCAAAGGCTAGTTCTCCCCTTTATATAAAACCCCTTTAAGGGCCGGTTTACAGGGGTACGCCGGTACTCCTGTACGGGGCCGGAGGAATAAGGGGGCCCGTTAAAAGAGGCCCGTTATTCCATAGACCGACAAAGGAAAGGCACAGCGGGCACCGGTTACATAGGGCCTAGGGCGGGCCGGGTGTCGGCGGTGCTGGAAGGGGGGCCCCGTGCTCCCTGCACCGCTGCGTTGCATATAGAAAAATGATTATGCCCAGCCCGGTGTCCAGTAGAGGCGGGGGCGGGGGGGTTTTGGTGGGGGGGGGCCCGCGCTCCGGCTCGCGGGACCCAATCAGAAATCTTCTACTTACATGAGCACTGCGCCGCTGTAGCGGGCCCGGGCCCCCTCCTTTTTGTGGCGGGATGTGAAAATTTGAACCCGTGAGGCCCGCCTTCGGGGCGGAGCTTCAAAATTAAAAATCGTTCCCACACCCCGCCGCTGGGCACAGAGCAGCGGCGGAGACAGAGAGAGGAGGAGGTCCCGACTGGCTAAAACCCGCGCGCATGTCATGTAAAGTAGAAGTTTTCTGAGGGGTGCAGCGGCCCGGGAGCCAGGACCTCCTCTCAGCAGCGTTCCAGCAAAAACTGGACATACACGAACAGGGGAGATTCGTTCTAATGGGGTGTTGCATCTGTGTTTGGAGAGGGAATCAAAGCGAAAAACAAAACCCGTGCACGAGCCGTGATGTAATGGGGAGTTTGTGGATTATGTAACATCAGCCCTTAGGGTGCCCCCTCACACCCCAGGCTTGGCAGCTGCCCTGTATAAAGCATGTTTGCCCCCCCCCCTGCCAAACTGAGTTGTAGGAGGGAAGGGGGGGAGGGGAACGCTGCCCCTGGCCAGCTACCTAACTCCCCGTCCTCCCCCCAGCTCCCTAACTCCCCCGCCGCTACCAAACCCCTTTGACCAGCTACCTAACTATTTGGGCCAGCCCCCCTAAATCCCCTGGCCACCTACCTGCGCCCCCCCGGCTCCCCTCCTTTCTGCCCCCCCCGTTACCTACTTGTTGCCCGCCGGTCCCTTACCTTGTGCCCGTCGGCTCCCTCCCTTTGTTTTCCCGGCCGCCCGGTACCTACCTAGCTGCCCGCCCCCGCTCCCTACTAGTGCCCCCGGGGGCAGGGCAAGGTTGTTGGGGGGGGGGGGGTTGGGTTGTGGGGGGGGGGGGCCCAGTTCTTCAGCTGTAGGGGGCCCCCAAATTTCTTTGGCGGCCCTGACCCTATGTATCAAGGCTCAGTTTCCCTTCCCTAAAACCCTTTATATCAAGTTCTGTCCTTCCTCTATAAATATTTCTTATATATAGAGTCGCTCCTTTCCTATCATAAAAAACCCTATATATCACAGAGCTAATCTTCTGTTCCTTAAACAAAAGCTTTAGTTTCTTTGTTATACATAAATGTAATGTTAAAAGGATCTTCGTCCCCGGGAGCGAAGCAATAGCAACTTATTCAGTCCCACAGTTCTCTACCAAATTATGGAATGTTGTGTTTCTCAATTCGCACATAATCTCAAAAAAATTTGGGGAATCTCGCGAGAACAGAGAGTGACTTTTTATCACTTTATTTACTATTTTTCCATAGGCAAACTTAAACTCTTCGTTCTCTATCTGTTAAAAAACCTAAAAAAGTAACTTTTTTTATGTAAACTCTTAACCTTATAAATATTTAAAAACCCGATTTTAACCTATCATTTAACCCTTTTTCCCTTTTGAAGGGAATAACTCCCCCTTTTATTATTGGTTTGGTCGAGCACCACCTATTAACAGGAGAGCCCTTTAAATTTATAGCAAATGATAGCTCCGTCAGGGGTCCCCAAACTACTACTTGGGCTGTCGGGACACGAACAAATAAGGCCCCCTTGTGACACCCTCTGCAGGGAGGTGAAACTTGTAGACAGAGGTGAGAAATCACCAAAATTTAAAACGTCAATCTACCTGCCCTCTTACCAAAAAAGTGAATGTTGTTCTCAATTCGACAACCCCCCAAAATGAGTGCTATATACTCGTCACCCCTCAAGTTTTACCCTTTAGGTTACGTTCCTGAGAGAGCGCTCTGTTTTTTCTTTTTATATTTTTTTAATATTAAAATGTATCCCTCACACTTTGTTTTTGCCTGGTTTGCTATTATGTCCTAAAATTAAAAAAAAAAAAAAAAAAAAAGACAAAAGCAAAAAGAACAAAGAACTATTTTTCCATTACATCTATTTTCTATAACTAAAAACTTTTTTTGTCTTTTTATAAATGAGGCCCAATGTTCTAACAGTAAGAATGTCTTTGTTGCCTTTTGCAACCAATCAGAGTCAGTTTTTTTTTTCCTCGAGTGATTAAAAAATGACTGCTGAGTTGTTTGGTTGCTTTTAGGCAAATAAGAGGTTTTTATACAGACAGCTTTGATCAATGGGCCCATTGTTTGTTTTGTTTTTGATATTGTAAGCTTTTCCTGACTGTGGAGAAATCCACCCGGACTTTCTATTGGAATACAAATTCCCCATTCGCGTTCTGGAGCCGTTCCCTCCCTTCATGTGCATGACCCAAGGATTTGATACATAGGAAGCCATATTGTGCTTACCAATGGTGAAAAAGGGTGCCGCCCATCAGCACAATGGCCTCTGGGTGTTTTTTGGCATCACAACCTTACATGATTGTACAATTGGATTATTTAATAAATACAAGCTACTATCTGACCTGTTCCTTTCAAAAAGCTGAAAAAAGATGTCGCTAATTGATGAAAAAAGTACAAGTCTTCTTAAAAAAAGTCTCCCCGAGTTTTACACAATGTAAAAATGGGTACAAGGCCCCCATGTATGAAAAATGTCTTGGTCTAAGACTTTCTTGCTTAAAACAAATAATCAGAGCGTCCTTTTATTTCTATAGTGCTCTAGAAAAATGAGAGGGGGCCTGATTTGGGTTTCTCTGGGAACAAGGAAAAATCTTAAAACCCCGACATTTTCATAAAGCCCCCCATAGTGTTGGTAATTTTTTAGGAAGGTATGGGGGAAAAAACGTAAAAGGTAAAAATGATTTAAAAATTTTCCCTGCCTGTTAAAACTTTGCACAGTACTGTATAACTTGAACAAGTTCGGCCCCGGGGGAAGACTATTTTAAAATTCCCCTTTAAAAAAAAGAGACATAGACAAAGTTCCAAATCCTTTTTTATAGAGATCGAGTTAAAATATACAATCCACATTGGGTAGATTATGATATTACTAATATGCTTTTTCACATTGAAGCCATAAAATTTTGTATGCAGTAAAAATTCCTTAGCTCCAATAGTTCTAGCTCCCAAAACATGTACATTTGTACAGTTGTCCCTCATTTTACAAAATTAATTGTTCTGGGATGACCATTGTACGTTAAAACTATAACTCTTTAAAAAGATAATTGAAAAAAACACGACAATTTTTTGGGCCAAAATTTACGCCCAATGGTTGGTAGACTGAAATCAGTACCCCGACATCTCTGGCCCCAAAATTTCTACCTGGGAAAAAAATTAACGGTGCAAGTAATTGTGAGGCACTCAATACCCCAAAATAGGGGAACAAATTAAAAGATAAAAAACGCAATTTTCTTTAAAATATTTACACCAGCTTGCAGAAAGCCACAGTATAATGCATGGGGAGATTGCAAAAATGCAAAAAAACCAATAGAAAAACCCACTCCCCCATACCCAAATGATGAGGGGGGTGGTTGTTGGACTACAATTGATAAAAATAAGGGATACAGAAGGTTGCATAATACAGAACATGTATTCACCATGCTGGCTTACAACCTATTAGTGTCCCCCTGATTAAGCGGGTCCCCAGCATTTTGGGTATCAACAAAAAAACACAGGCAGCCTCTCTCCAGTCCCCTTTTGTCCCTCAGTTATACAATATTAATTGGTTCGGGGATAAACCCCATTGTATTTTAATTTTAAAATCTAGGGCCCCCAAAAATTCCCCAAAACAAAATTTAAAAAATAAGAAAAAAAATTTTTCGTGATAACTGATACAGGTAAACAAGTCCAAAAATAAAGAAAGAGTGGAGTAGATAGAAGCTTGTTTGGGGCTGTACTTTAAAAAATTGCACCAGAAAAAAAAAAATGGGGCCCCCACTGGTGTACAAAAGAAGTGCTCATTTGGGAAAGTAAAGAGCGACAAAAAATGTAGTACCCCACTGTACTTTTAGAGAGGTGCTATAGACCCTCAAACACTTATGCACTTCCCCAAAACAAAAATTTTTCAAGTAAAATATTCATGATAATTTATGGTCATTGTTGGGAAATTGTGTCTTTAAAAACCGTCTCAGATTTTTTCCCAGGAAAACCATTTATGCTGAAAAATTGTATCCAAAGGGCATTGAAACTCGGGAACCATTTTTATTATGAATCTATGACATGCGGAAAATCTGGAGCTTCCCCCTAAAAAAAATGAAGCTCCTTTTGAATATGTGTAACGGCTCATGCCGGGTCGGCCCCCATTTGGGACCGGGCTTGGGGATTTCACTGCGGAATCGCCGGGTTCTTTGTAGAACGGTATGGCACTGCCCGTCTTTTTCTTTAGTCCGCCTGTTTTTTTTGGACAGGTTGATAAAAGCAAAAACATAACATACAGCGTTAAAAAAAACCCTGGGCCCGGCCACTCCAAAACCCCAATGCTCCTAACTTCAGTGGTCTGGACCTAACGTAGCCCCACAAACAACCCCGTACAAGTCAGCTGGTTCAGGTTTCCTCCACCCTGGGGGTAAGAAGACCCTTTCCTTTCCTTGTCTCTTGCTGCCCCAAACGCGGTAGAGGCCCCACACCCCCCTATCACTTGGGAAACGGGCCCCTTTATAGCCACCCCGGGTTTGGCCAAAATCCAAAAAGGGAAACCTGGGGAAAGGGCCGGGGGAACAGCACCCACCCATTTTGAGCTTTTCCCCGGGGAAGCCCCCCCCCCAAAAACGGAGGATTTCAGCCTTGCTAATACGCTGTCAGCAACCTAGGTTGCTGACAGTAAAAATTTGGTCCCCCCCCAAGCCCAGGCTCTTGGTGGCAGTCTCTACCAGGACGGCTCCACTTGTGGAAAAGACAGGCAATACCGTTGTCATTTTGTCACACATCCCCCCCCTCTGATAAACCCCCCTGGGGCTTTCTCACATTGACCCAGGCCCCCCTCCGGGGTAAAGCTTATTTTGGGGAAGTCTTCCTACAACCTCGGGGGAGAGATGTATTAGTCACATCCCTGTGTGGGCAACCCCATCATTCACCCTAAAAGGCCCCACCCATGCATGCTCTGAAACAAGGATGTCATTACCCAAGCCCGCATGGGACGTTCCCGGGTTAGTTTTAAAAACCCCTTACCAGTGTTTTTCAGCCCTTGCGGTGTTTCCCCACACAAAGACTTTTTTGGCTGGTCCCCATGGGCAGGTTTTCCCTTTTGGGCCTAGATAACCCGGGGGCCCCTGGTTGGTTAGCAACCGCCCCGTGCCCCCAGAAACTGTAATAAAGCACACCTGTAGGGTCGTTTTAGGCCCCCTAGGGGGCCCCCTGAGCCAAAACATGCTCCCTTTTTGTCTGCGGTTATAAGGGTCCCCACTTCTTTTCCCACACCAGGCCCCCGGTCCTCATGCCCATTCCGTAAAAAATTTCACCAGCCCCTTTAGCAGTAGACACTCGGATCAACGGGTGGAGATGTTTCCCTCACATCCCTATAATCATCTTCAAGGGAGAACTCTCGTTCCCCCTGGGACACCCTCATCCTGCTCAACACAAATTTCCCCAACCAAACTGGCCGTGTTCACTTTTTGGAAAACTCGTGCCGTTCAACATCATGCTCCAGCGGTATTGGTAAAAATGGCGCCCCTGTGGTCCCCAAAACCCACGGGAATATCTCCCTTGAGAATTTTTACTAGTCCCCCCTGACCTTGGGGAGAATTTATCAGCTGCCTCAAAACCCAGGCATTCTTTTCATCGGGGGATTTAAACCCATCTTGCCTTATGGATTCAAGCCCACACCCCAGCTTGTGGTGTCTAGCAGCTCACTCCCCCCATCACTGCAGTCTTTTTGACCATGGCAGTAAAAGCTATGGCTAACGAACTATGGAGCAAAAGGAATCGTAGTACTACGTCCCAGCACATGTTTTTCCTGACACAGGCTTTTCATCACTATTTGAAGCTGATTCATCAGGATACACCCCAGAGTTGGACACCCTCTTAAAATTGTTCCTCAACATTGAGGAAAGCAAAATCCCCAGCATTTCCTGTTTCCTTCAGGCGAGATAAACTGAAGGCTTTTATGGGACCAAAACCGTGATTAGCGTTTTTAGGCTACAATCAGGTTTAACAGTGCCCCTGGGGGCCTGGTAGCAACCCACAATGGGGTCCCTTTAAACATTTACAAACCCCCGCTTAGTGCACGCACCTCTCGTTTTTTTAAAAGGAGGTGCAAAAGGAAACCTTATTGCTATGGGCAAAACCGTTGGTAAACCTGAGTGCCCCTTTCTCCAGATTGTCATCCGCCACGGGCACAACTTTACCCCGGCTATGGGGTGCTCTCCCCTTGACCCCTTTGGGGGGAGATCGCGTGCTCTCCATTCTGGTAGCTGCACCATTAGTGCTGTTTTAACGGGGCCGCGTAAATGGGGCTAACTTGGTCCTACCCCTAACCCCCCCTGTCAGGCTATGTGAAATGGCTATTGGTAAGGTTATTTTTAAACTTTAGTAGCATTTTTAATGGGCAATAAAAGTGCTATGTCCGAACAAAGAGTTCATAGATTTTCCAAGTCCAAAATTCCAAATTACTGCCTTTTGGGCTCTTCTCTTGGCCGGTAAAATCCCCGGGCGCAAGTTTAGCTTTCGGCCATGGGTTCCCCCCCCCACCATTCAGAGATTTGAGGGGGCAACTTAGCTACCCTCCAGCAGCGGCCCCGCACATCCCCAGGGGGGCTTCCCCGGAAAATACTTGCTTTGCCTGGCACCCTCGTGTCTCCCACAGCTGCGAAATAGGGGAAGTCTTGCCCCGGATAAACTCAACTTTAAGGTCTTCACTACCCAAGTACTGATTTGCGTCCCCCAAAAAGTGCCCAAAATGCGTGCAATATCTTACCCTTCTTGGTCGGGTCTTCACAAGGGTATAATGTCTGGATTACTCTGGAGACTCTTTGGCTGCAGTCAGATCAACAAAAGTGTGACCCCTCCTACACAACTCCCCTGTTCTTTGGGCCTTCTCGACCTCTGTAGGAACACTCAGGATCACATCCTGTTCTGGGAACCTCCAGCACTGTCCTCCCGTGGAAATACGGCTTGTTGCCATTTAGGTGGTTGCCCCAATCACGATGTATCCTGCCTGTGGGCGATTCCGGTTTGTGGGATGTGGAATCCCGGGCCTCTTGGCAATAGGACTCCCTCCAGCAATTTCCCCTTAGGCGCCCTTCCCCCCATTTGGTGGGTATCCTTGGCAGATGTTTTTTCCCCGCTTGGACTTATACCCCTAGGAAAACCCTGGGCTTGGTTTGGGGGGGGTCTGCCCTTCCGACTGCTGCCTTTTGGTTTATAATTGCTTTTAATTCCCGCTTTTGTGCCTCAAATTGTGTGCAGCGTTGTTATCCTCCAAATTTTGGCATTCAGGCTCAGTTTGTGTGTTGCTTGCATCGTTTAGCAAGAGCTCCCCCATGGCCCAAAATTAGCAGCAGTACACAGTCTTTTATGGGTATGTCTTCTTTCGTAGGAAAAATGCTTTGCTCACATGGGCTATAATCCAGCAGTCCTGTGTAAAAAGGCGCACTGTGTAAAAGGTTTTGACCCACTTTTACACAGTTCTTTTAAGCCTGTTCAAATTCGGCCTCTGGCCTTTCAACTTGTTTCAGCAAGACTTACTTTTATGTAGCATAAACACTATGCAGTATATGCCAGAAAAATTTGCCCGTCCATTTCCATTCAGGCACCCCGTCTTGTGCCACCCTTTGGCCACGGCCCCAAACTTGCCAGTTCGGGCCTTATGCCCCCGGATCCCCCACCATATGTAACGGCTCACTGCCGTCGGGCCATCTTGGACCCGGGTCTGGGATTTTCACTGCGGAATCGCCGTCTTTGTAGAACGGTATGGATGACAAGTCTTTTTTCTTTAGCTCCCCCTGTTTTTTTTTGGCACAAGGGTTTTAACACAACATAAATACAGCGTAAAAAAAAACCCCCGCCGTTGGCCCCCTACCTAAAAACCCAAAAGCCCTACTATCAGTGGTCTGGACCTAAGTCCGCCCACAAAAACCACGTATCACCAGTCACGCTGGTTCAGGCTTCCTCCAGCTGGGGGTAAGAAGGCCCTTTCCTTCCCTTTCTCTCTTTCTGTCCAATGAGGTACAGGCCCACCCCCGATCACTTGGAAAAAAAAGGGCCCTTTTTAGCAAACCCCGGGGCTGGCCCAAAATCCGACATGGAACCTGGAGACCCGGGCGCGGGAACAGCAACCCCCTTGCAGCGTTCCCGGGGGAAACCCAAAAACCCTAAAGGGTGGATATCAGCCCTGCTATATACACTGCAGCAACCTAGTGTTGTGACGATAATAATTTGGGTCCCCCCACCAAGCCCAGGCCTTGGTGGCACGTCTTACCGGACGGTCCACTTGTGGCAAAGAAACCCAATCATGTTGTCACTTTTAACAATGGTATAGTGAAGATTTTCAGTTAAAACTTAGACTGCTTTCAAAATCTGGACATTCCTTCCATCAGGGATAACATTACATTTGTTAATATAAAGACAAAAATAAAATACTGAATTTTAATTTTGAGATATTGAGATAAAATTTATATAATTGTACGATTTCCCTTTAGCACTCCCTGCATGTGCCCCCATTATAGTTATTTTTAAAAATACCTTTTTATGTTATGTTATCAATTGTAAACCCCAGTGTTTTCATCTCTTCAATTATTAGCCACTGCCAGGCTCCCGATATTGTCCTATGTTAGCATTTAGCGCAGAACAAGTCCATTTCACAGCAGAATGGATTCACTTTTAGTGCTTTTTCAGGGGGTTTTGGTGTCCTACTGGTAGACTTTGAGGTACAGTTTAGATCAATCTTATTGCTTTTTTTACAGGTTCTACTTGTAGGGGGGGACCTCCTTCAAGTCCTTCCAAACCTCTTTTGGCATAGCACGAATTGTCCCCCCTTGCAAAAATTTCAGGTAGGTTTGTAAAACAAATAAAGGCAATTAAAACAGTACACGTGATATATTTTTCTGTTTTTGTTTTAAGATATAGTCTGAAAAAGAATTAAAGCAAAAGTAATGTCCCCGGTTAAATTTTGGTTAGATCAACAACAATGTGACAAAACCACCCCTTTCAACAATGTTGCAGTGTTTTTTGGAAACCCGGTTGTTATACAGTACAAAATTTTGGGATTTCAGTTTTAACAATAATTTGAAAAATAAAATTTTTTAAATAATTCCCCCGTTGTTTTTTGGGCTCAAGATGAAGGTGTTATTTGTTCTGCACATTAAATTAAGAATATGAAAAAACATTGACTGTGTTGGGAAGGCCCCACCACTGAAAGGATAGCACATGAGTGCAACTGTTGCTTGTTGTAATCGTTTTTGTTGATCAAAAGAGTTATGGGGACTACAAGGTCTTCTTATTTATTTTTGGAAAAGGTAGTTTAAAAAGGG